>MDKI01137816.1:0-13286 GCA_005239505.1 Nicotiana paniculata | reverse complement strand
AAGCAAGTAAATTCTATGGAAGGAGTTCATATGCAAGGAAACCAAAGGAGACCTCGGGGAAATATTAAGCAAAACCATGGTGATCAAGGGGATCAAGGGCTAAGTGGTCATGAACAAGATGAAAGTTACAATGACCAAAATGAAGATGTTATGTATGCAAACAACTACCAAGGGCAAGGTAATAGACAAAACTGGGGGAACCAAAGGCCACGAAACTAGAACAATAACAATGCTAGAAATTGGAATAATGCCAATGATAGTTAATGGAACAACAATAATGACCGACAATGGGGGAACAACAATGAAGGGAAATGGAATGGAAGAAATAATAACAAAGGTGAAGGTAATCGGGGGTCGGGTTTTCAAAGGCCCCCGATGTACTAACAACCAAGAAACCCTCCTCCATATCAATCTCATGGGCAAAGTTCTTCAAACTCGGAAATAGGTCGGATAGAAAACATGTTCAAACATATGATGGAGAGGAATGCAGAATCCGATGCCCAGATATCCTCTCACACTAATTCCATCCGAAACCTTGAAGTACAAATGAGCCAGATCTCACAAGCCTTAAACACACGCCCAAAGGGTGCACTACCAAGTGATAAGGTGGTGAACCCCAAGGGTGGGAACAACAACAACACCGGTCATGCTATGGCGGTAACCACTCGAAGTGGAAAAGATGTGGAGACAAGTACTTCAGAAAAAAAGAAAGTTGTTGATGATGATGAAGTTGTACCCCAAGATGGGCTACCAGCTGATGTGGAGCAAGCATTGGATGAGCCAAGTGAAGGTGAGGTAAGAACTGACATTCATGACAATAGGGAGGATTTGGATAGAAATGTAAACCCGTCTAGGGAACACGTAATTGACATGCCGGAACCAGTGATCCCAAAGGAACCATTGCCTAGGCCACCTCCTCCCTATCCTCAGAGATTAGCAAAACAAAAGCAAGAGACCCAGTTTAAAAAGTTCTTTGATATGATGAAGAGTCTCACCATAAATGTTCCTTTGGTTGAGACCTTGGAGCAAATGCCAGGCTACGCTAAGTTCATGAAGGAATTGAAAAATGATCCATGGATTGTGAGACCATTAAGATGACTCACCAAGTGAGTGCTATTGTTCACTCCATGGCACCAAAACTTGAAGATCCAGGTGCTTTCACCATTCCTTGCACAATTGGGAGTGCAGACTTTGCAAAAGCCCTATGTGATCTTGGGGCAAACATAAATTTGATGCCATATTCTGTGTTCAAGACCTTGGGGATGAAACAACCTAGGGCGATCTCTATGCGTTTGCAAATTCATATTGCCAGCAGATTTTGTTATTGATGATGTCTTAGTGAGAGTGGACAAGTTCATATTGCCAGCAGATTTTGTTATCCTCGACTGTGAGGTTGATTTTGAGATCTTGGGGAGGCCTTTCCTTGACACCGGGAAGGCCTTTGTCGATGTTGAAGCTGGGGAACTTACATTCAGAGTTGGTGATGAGAAATTAGTCTTCCACGTATACAAATCTATGAAGTAGCCCAACAACACCGAAGTGTGCTCTTTTATGGACCTTGTGTCCGAGGTTATTATTGATGATGCCAGTGTTATGATCCATGTTGATGACCCTGTGGAGTTGGACTTGTTGAATAACGAGGACTCAGTGGTGGATGGTGTACTTAAGAGCTCCCATGCCCTTCAAGGCATGGGGTCTTATTCCTATGCTCCCGGAAAATTGTCATTGGACTTGGAGAACAGGAAGACCCCACCAACAAAGCCATCCATTGAAGAACCTTCAAATCTGGAGTTGAAGCCACTTCCTTCCCACCTCAAGTATGAATACCTTGGTCCATCTTGTACTTTACCAGTTATTCTTTCCTCTTGCCTAATCAAATTGCAGGTTGACTCAACTTTAAAAGTGCTAAGGAGGAGAAAGAAAGCAATTGGTTGGACCTTGGCTGATATTCAGGGTATTAGACCTGGCTTTTGCATGCACAATATTATATTGGAGGATGGATCCAAACCCTCTGTTGAACATCAATGAAGACTCAATGAAGCTATGCAAAATGTGGTGAAAATGAGATCATAAAATGGCTTGATGCGGGTGTCGTCTATCCAATTTCGGATAGTGCTTGGACTTCTCCGGTCCAATGCGTTCCGAAAAAGGGTGGAATGACAGTGATAAAAAATGATAAGAATGAGCTCATTCCTACAAGAGCGGTTACCGGATGGCGGGTGTGCATGGATTACCGCATGCTCAACATGGTAACCCGAAAAGACCATTTTCCTTTACCATTCTTGGATCAGATGTTAGATAGGCTTGCAGGTCGAGCCTATTATTGCTTGCTTGACGAGTATTCTAGATATAATCAAATTTTGATAGCCCCAGAGGATCAAGAGAAGACCACTTTCACTTGCCCATATGGCATTTTTGCCTTTGCTCGAATGTCATTCGGGCTTTGTAATGCCCCAGCTACTTCCCAAAGATGTATGATGGCAATCTTCACCGACATGGTGGAGGACTTTCTAGAAGTATTTATGGACGACTTTAGTGTCGTCGGGGATTCTTTCGACAAATGCTTGAGTCATCTTGATAAAGTCCTTGCTCGATGTGAAGAAACAAATTTGGTCTTGAATTGGGAAAAATGCCACTTTATGGTGGAGGAAGGAATTGTTTTGGGCCATAAGATTTCAAAGAATGGCATTGAGGTTGATAAGGCAAAGATCGAGGTTATTTCAAAACTGCCACCACCTATTTCAGTGAGAGGAGTCCGGAGCTTTCTTGGCCATGCCGGTTTTTACCGGCGGTTTATTAAAGATTTCTCTAAGGTGGTGAATCCATTATGCAAGTTGTTAGGGAAGGATGCCAAATTCAATTTTGATGAGCAGTGTATGCAAGCTTTTGAACTCTTAAAACACAAGCTCACTACCACTCCCATCATCACGGTACCGGATTGGAGTGCCCCATTTGAGCTTATGTGTGATGCAAGTGATGTTGTTGTGGGTGCTGCGCTTGGGCAAAGGGTGAAAAAAGTATTTCATCCAATTTACCATGCCTGCAAGACAATGAATTCTGCTCAAATGAACTACACAATCACCAAGAAGGAGCTTCTAGCTATAGTCTTTGGCATGGAAAAATTTCGATCTTATTTAATGGGTGCCAAAGTCATGGTTCACTCTAACCATGTAGCACTCTGGTACCTCATGACCAAAAAGGATTCCAAGGCAAGACTTATGATATGGGTTTTGTTGTTACAAGAGTTTGATCTAGAGATAGTGGACCGAAGAGGGAGTGAGAATCAAGTTGCCGATCATTTGTCCCGGTTGGAAGAGCAAGGACGTCCTTGTGACGGACTTGAGATCAATGATAGTTTCCCGGATGAACAACTCCTTTCAATGTCCATGAGAGAAATGCCATGGTTTGCGGATATTGCTAATTTCCTAGTCACCGGAGTTGTCCCTTGTGAGATCTCTTCTAACTAAAGGAAAAAGATTAGAAGGGATAGCTTGGATTTCTATTGGGATGAGCCTTATTTATTCAAGATTTGCACCGATGGGGTAATCCGACGATGTGTACCGAAGGAAGAGCAACTAGCCATCCTTGAGTCTTGCCACTCCTCATCGTATGGTGGTCATCACGGAGGGGTGAGAACTGCTTCTAAAGTTCTTAGTTGTGGGTTCTTTTGGCCCACTTTGTATAAGGATGATAGTACCCTAGTGAAGAGGTATGATGAATGCCAAAGAGCCGGGGGAATTTTCAAAAAGGATGAGATGCCTTTAAACTCAATTCTCGAGGTAGATATCTTTGATGTTTGGGGAATTGACTTCATGTGGACATTCATGAGTTCATGTGGGAACACGTACATCTTGGTCGCAGTTGATTATGTGTCAAAATGGGTGGAGGCCATAGCCTTACCAAACAATGAGGCTCAGAGTGTGATAGCCTTTCTCAAGAAGAATATCTTTACTAGGTTTGGCACTCCACAAGCCATCATCAGTGATGGGGGGTCACATTTTTGCAACAAAGCCTTTGACTCCTTGCTTTCCAAGTATGGAGTCAACCATAAAGTCACTACCCCGTACTATCCTCAGGCTAGTGGCCAAGTTGAAGTGTCTAACAGGGAGATAAAGAGCATATTATCCAAAACGGTCAATGCCAATAGGACTGACTGGGCTAAGAAATTAGATGATGCTCTTTGGGCTTACCGGAACGCCTACAAGACCCCAATCGGGGTGTCCCCATATCGCTTGGTCTTTGGAAAAGCATGCCACCTTCCAGTGGAATTGGAGCACAAGGCTATGTGGACCTTGAAAAAGTTGAACTTGGAATGGGATGTAGTTGCAAATCTTAGAGTGGAGCAATTGAATGAGTTGGATGAGTTTAGATTCCGTGCGTACTCCAATTCATCCTTGTATAAGGACAAAATGAAGTGCCTACATGACAAATATGCTCGAGGAAAAGAGTTCAAAGTTGGTGACTTGGTCTTATTGTTCAATTCTCGGTTGAGGTAATTTCTCGGGAAGCTAAAGTCTAAGTGGAGTGGCCCTTTTGAAGTGGTATTTGTTACTCCATTTGGGGATCTTGACCTCAAGAAAAAAAGTGGTGAAGTATTCATAGTAAATGGTCACCGGGTAAAATACTATCTTAGCAAAGTTGATGACAGCCATGTGGTGGCACTTCTTCATCTCCAATGATCCCGGTAAAATGTGTCATGCCGTGACGTTAAATCAAGCGCTTCTTGGGAGGCAACCCATGTGACTTTACTTTTATTTTCTTTGTTTTTCTTGGTAAATTAGGTTTCACTTTTACACTAACTGGTTTTTGGATGTGTAGGATGATTTTGACACTGAAATTTGGCTGAGTATAGAAACAAAAGCTCACTGGAAATTGACTTCGCGGCCGCGGTCGACTTTTCGCGGCCGCGGTCGACTTTTCGCGGTCCGCCAAATCAATATGATGCAAACACAGTGCTCTGGAAATAGACTTCACGGCCGCGGTTGACGTTTCGCGGTCCGCGAAACCCTTCTGCCTCGTAAGCCTTATGCCATTGAATGATCGCGGACCGCGGTCGAATTTTCGCGGTCCGCGGTAGGTAAGTGAGGTGGTTCCCAGCTCTTCCTATAAATAGGACTTGAGGGTTACATTTCACACTTTTCCCACTGTAGCTAGCCTAAGGTACTTTCAACCGTGTCTCACTTTTGCATCCTCTGAAACTTATTGCTTGCATCCATACTTTCATCCCAACATCTAGTAAGTGTATTTATGCTTCATTAACTTCTTAATTTCTTTATCTTCTTTAGTTTTCAATTTCTTTTTCATTATTATTTTCTCTTTCTAGGCTTGTAAATGTTAGGGTTAGCCCAAATGGTTGAAAATAGTCCTTTGGAATGCAATTGCACTGATTACTTATATACGACTTCGCTCAATGAAGACTTTAGCGTAGAAATTGCAAATTCTGGGAACCCTAGGTAAATAGCCATTTTCGCGGTTCGCGGTTCGCGGTCCGCGGTCCATTTTCTGCGTACCGCGGTGCTTCATTTTGCTTAAGTTTGATTAGAACTTCGCGGCCGCGGTCGACTTTTCGTGGTCCGTAAAGTCAGTCCAGTGTGTCCTTCTCAAAGCATGATTAGACTTTCGCGGCCGCGGTCAACTTTTCATGGTCCGCGAAGCCAGTCCAGTGTGTCCTTCTCAAAGCATGATTAGACTTTCGCGGCCGCGGTCGAATTTTTACGGTCCGCGAAGTCAGTCCAGTGTGTCCTGCTCAAAGCATGATTAGACTTTCACGGCCACGATCAACTTTTCGTGATCCGCAAAGTCTGTCGAGTGTGTCTTGCCTCATTCCAATATGCTTAAACTTCAGTGACTACTCAAATGTCTGCACATGAATGTTCAGGAAACTAATCATGTTCACTTATGTGTACTTTGCAGGCAATGGTAATATCTCGTGGGGGAGGTCGCAAAAACACGGTAGAGGAGAAACTCAAAGGGGGAGAGGCCCGGGGGCACCAAGGCAACCTTCAAAAGTTACATTGCCTCAGTCATCACGACGGCCCAGTCGGGTTACAGACTCTCTTCCTTCACCATCAGTAAGTGAATATGCTCCATCAGAAGAGGCCTCATCACAGTCATCCCCAATTGATTCGGTCTCATCTCTCCTAGCCACAGCACAAGCAGTGTCTCCAGCCAAATCCGCCTCCAGTGAACACTCATATTCTACTTCCCCTACAACTTCCTTATCTGGGGAAAATTCAAGTGATAGCAAAGGGGATGCGCAGGTGGTTGAAGGGGTAGAGCGCACTAGGAACCCGGATGTGTGGAAGGATCATTTTGTAAGTGAGAAAGCCTTCCACAGATTCAGGGAGTTGTGGACTGCACGATCTCTTATCCCAGAGCACACCTTCTCAATGAAAGATTTATCCACATACAACCCCAATGTGAGGCAGCAATTCCTAGACAGGAGAGGATGGTCCTATTTTACTGAGCATCTTTTGGAGTCCAATGAGCATATAGTGAAGGAGTTCTACACCAATTTGCTTTTTCTGGAAAAGGACTCAAAGGCATCCAAAACTCGCAATCTCACTGTGCCTTTTGACGGACCTTCACTAAATGACTATTGGAGATGGATGATGTGGATAATTCATTATACCGGGAAAAACTTGTCGAGAAGGATGCTGCGAGAAATTAGTTGGCTTTGCACTTGGCCAAGCCCGGAGACACCCCGGAGTGGTTAACGGCTGGAAATACTATCACCAGGAGGACCTTGAACTTCGAAGATAAAGGATGGGAGACTTTTGTATGTAGCAGGCTAGACCCGACTCATCATGATCAGACGCTCCCTCTCAGTAGGGCTGTATTAATAACATCTATCATGGCTGGATACCCCCATCAATGTGGGGAGTGTGATGTCCGAGATCATTAGCCGAGTGGTCAGCACAGGTGATACTTCTTACCCTTATCCTCATTACCTGACCATGTATTGTGAAGACCGGGAAGTGACTATGAAGCGCTTTGACACCAAAGTCAAGCCCAAAGAACCTTTCTCCTGGTATGACTTCAAAGATGAGGATAACCCCAAAAAGAAGTCAAAGGGAAAGTTGGTTGCCTCCACTAGCCAGTCTGAAGAGCTAGTGGTGGTGGCGGAACCCTCACTTCCCCAGCCTACAATTCCAGAAGAGGCTCCAGGCCCATCTTCCTCCACAGCTACAGACATCCCCTCTACCAGAGCCTATCCCATGACTGCTCAACGGCTAAACATGACTCTCACTAGCCTCACCAACTGGATGCAGTCAACTACTACAAAGTTGACTGCAATTTCTACAGCCGTGGCAGCGCCAGTTACTCCTCTCCCACCACAGGTCCCGCAGTCCATTGAGGACACTCTAAAAGAAATTTTGGAGAATCAGAAGAAAATCCTAGACGCAGTGGGTGCACATGAGAGTGCATTGGCAAATCTGGCCAAAGAAACAAAGAAGATGAGGAAGACCAGGGCGTCAAAGGAGGAGGTGGCGAAGCTGAGAAAGGAGGTCGACAAACTATCAGGAGATCAGATTCCTTTGGAGATGCTACTAGCAGACCCAATAGAGCCCCATCTAGAGCAGCAACCATTGCCTCAGTCAGTGCAGGAGGAGGCCAGTGAGGCCACTGAAGAAGAGGAAGGTCATGCCCCGTGCCCAGAACATCAGGCTTATACTGGGAGACTCCCCCTCAGAGCACACTCAGACTCAGAGCCAGGAGGCTCAGCCCACCGGAGCTCGTCACAGGCTATACCAGATCTAGCTCCTACAGGTTCCCCATCTGAGACAGTTCCTTCCTCATCTCAGGAAGTTCCTACCCCATCTCAGACAGAGCACCAGGGACCACAGCAGGCCGAGGGCCAATAAGGAGTTTTCTTTACTCTCTCTCTCTCCCATATTTTGCGCACTATTTTTTCTTTATATCATTGAGGACAATGCTTTATTTTAGTTGGGGGAGTGGCCCTACATGCATTTTATTTTGGCTACATCAGATTGTATAATGAAAACAACTTTTTGTTTCTCTTTCTTTACGTTTTTTTTTTTTTTTTGGGTATGTATAAGATAAATATCCATTGTAAATATTCATCCCTTATGTATAGTCATCTAATTCCCCTATTGTACATATTTATTCCATCCCACGCACTTTATGTTATTTTACACAATTCTTTTCTATTTTAAAGCTTCTTACTTTTCTTTCATAGCTTCTTGTTTGGTTTTCTCGTGAGCAATAAGCCTTTGGTTTTCTTAATGCCACGGTTCTTTCCAAAGGTGGAACTTGTGTGAACTGGGTGGCTCTTCCCAAGGATGGACGGTGTGACAACCTTCTTAAGGGTTTGAGTCCGTTCTTCCTTTTCTTGTTGTTTTGTTTTTCAATAACGGTGCCTTAAGCAAAGCTTCACTTGGGCCTAACACAGTTTCCTTTGATCCCATGGTCAAAGACAAACCGTTGTGTTGAGGATGGTGATAGTGATGATTTTGAGACTCTTGTGTTGGCCAATAATCATCGGGTTGTTCTTCGGGACCATTTTTGTTACTCAAAGCACGACTAAGGTCGTTGTGGGCCCTCAACTCGGTTTCCGTAACAATCCTTTAGCTGTGAGTGGTGAGAAATTCGTAACTGCAAGTCCAGGTTCCGTGCCACTAGTCTAGAACTTGCCCTGAGTGTTGTCTAGGCGAAATTCTAGGTGTAACTTGACTTGAGAAGTGACTATAGGCTTTCCTTGGCTTGAACAAAGAAATGAACACTTCGATGACCTTCCAAGATAAATATTCCCTAGTCAACCCGTTTGAGCCTTAAGCCTTTTCTTTGTACCCAAGTTACAAGCCTTTAACCATTCTTTTATCCTCTCTTGGCACCCGATCTTTCCTTGGCGCTATGCAAAAAGCATAAGTTTGGGGGAGAGACAAGAGATGTGATGAAGTGGAAGAAGGCACAAAATAAAGAAAGAAAGAAAGAAAGATAAGAGAAAAGGCAATGAAAAATAATGAAAAGAAAAGAATGAAAAAAAAAAGAAGAAATAAAGGGAATTGATGAAAAATAAAAGTGTCTCTCCAACCCTACAAAAGATAAAAAGACTCAAAGAGTCAAGAAAATGTGAGAGCAACAAAAAAATGAAGTGCTTAAGGAAAGATAAAATTCACTCTAACCAAATACGCCCTATCCTTGACCAAAAGCCTTCATCATGATTCCACAAAAGTCCTATATGATCTCAGGACGTACTTTGAGCCGAACTTGGGACTCTTTCCTTGATGAGAGATGAGCGATTCACCGTATTCCTCGTTCTGGGTGTCATTATTCTGAAAGGTGAGATGCTGGAGAAAGTTACAGAATAAGAGTGTGGGATCCACACTGACCGAGGTAATAGTTAGAAGTTCACTGATGAGTTGGACCAACCCTTGAAGCTCTTGTATCACACTTGAAACTATGGTTTTGAAAAGTTCAATCATTGTCAATGATTCATTCGCATTAGGGGCTATGGTTAGTTCCAAATGATTCTAGTTGAGGTCACCAATAATAGTACAACCAAATTTTTGTGAAATCTCTCACAGGGGTGGGGCTTATTTTGTTTTGCTTGAGAACAAGAAAGAGCTTAAGTTTGGGGGGAGTTGATAACTTGGCTTTTTGCCTTTTTTTCCATGCCCTTATACATGAATTTTGGATACAATTTTACACAAAAATAGCCCCAAAAGCTTGTACATTGTGCTTGTTGCAGGATTGAACAAGAATTGAAGGCATTTTAGTCTAAAATATGCTCAAAATAGGAGTGAATCCGGCACAAGGATCAAACCCAACAAGGCCACCGCGGCCGCGGTCGTGGTTTCGCGGATCGCGGTGCATTTCCAGTGAGTTCATAAATTATGCCATCAGCCACCGCGGTCGCGGTCGATGTTTCGCGGACCGCGGTGGAGTTCCAGTGTGACACAAGAATTGCAAGTTCTCACTGCGGCCGCGATTGAAGTTTCGCTGACCGCGGTGGCGTTCCAGTGAGGTCCTAATGTTTTCACGGACCGCGGTCATGTTTTTGCGGACCACTGTCGTGTTTTCGCGGTCCGCGGTGGTACTTCAGGGGTATTTTTGTCCAAAAATTTGACAGACTATAAATAGACTATTTTGTAAGTTATTTAGTAGGCTGGAAAATATCATCTATTTTTCAGAGTAGAGAGCTCGTGAATATTTTAGGGTTTTTATTTCTTTAGCTTTATTCTTGCATTTTTAGCATTGAAAACTTCGATTTCATTGTTAGGAATCAATTAAATGGGTTATTGTTTTTCTCTATCATTGTTCTCATCTTTGATTATGAGTAGCTAGACCCATTAGCTAGGGTTGTGGCTCAACCCTAGTGTGGGTATATAATGAGGTTTTGAAATTAAGGTTGCGAAATTAATGGGTGTTGGCTATTTAGGTTATTTCAAGGTTTTCTATTGCTATAATTAGTGGTTGCAAACACTAATAACCTTTTCATGACTTGGGTCTTTCTTGAGAAAGAAGACTTGAGTCTAGAAATTAGCCTAATAGGAAATTAAGGCATTATCAAGAGATTGGTAGTCCCAATCAAAGGGGTTAAACCCAGAAATGGTTAAACCCTACTTGAGCCCTAGTTAACGGGTTAAACCTCGAGAGAGTAACACCCTACCTAAGCCTATATTGCTTGATTATTGGGCACCCAATTAGACTCGAGAGAGGAAATTAGGGTATAATCACTCAAACTACCGAGAGGTATAGGGTGAGCACCTTCGTGCTTTGGTTATAGCTATATCCCTAGCATATTCCCCGACCTTAGAATTGAATCCCTTTGTGTATCCACCTAGGCCACAGTCACGACCCTAGTGCCTTTATCAACATTAGAAAATAAAAACAAAAACAAAACAAAGTTAATCATTAATTAGATTACAAACAATAGAATACATTTAGTATAGTTCAGATCCAACCAATGTTTAGAAGTGCAATTAGAAACACTCGACCCCTCTAGATTGCTGATACACTCACTCCCATCCATAGGCTCCCTGTGGATTTGATCCCGATCATTCGGGTAAAATCCACACGACCTTTGACTTCATACTTATATAGTAGTGTGGGTGCAATCGCTGTCACTTATAGCCTTTCTTCCCAAAGGGATAACCAAAAAAACACAAGGAATAGCTCTAGGCTGCAGTTTGTCCCTATAAGGTTTTGGGATAGTAGAGTAACATAAGCAACCAAAAGCTCTAAGATTTGAGTATGTGCGGAGTTTGTTATATAAGATCTCATAGGGACTCTTGTACTTTAGCATACTAGAAGGGAACATATTTATCAAGTAGGTGGCTGTGAGAATGCAGTCTCCCCAAAATCTAAGAGGAAGACCAAATTGGAAAAGAAGAGCTCTAGCAGTTTTTAAAATATGTATGTATTTCCTTTCTAGAACTCCATTTTGTTGTGGAGTGTGAGGACATGTTGTCTGATGCAATATCCCTTCTCAGAAAAAAAAAATTGATCCAAGAGTGTTGGATCCCAACTCTAAGGCATTATCACTTCTTTCATGTTGGACTTTCAATTGGAAAATTGAGTTTCAGCCATGGCAATGAAGGCTTTTAAGAGGCCAAAAGCTTTGATTTTGGCTCCCATTAGGTGGGTCCAAGTGGCTCTTGAAAAATCATCAACAATGGTCATAAAGTATTTGGAGCCAGTATAGGTAGGAGAGTGATATGGACCCCAGGTGTCAATGTCAACTGAAAAGGCTTTGTGGATTGTATACTACTATCAGAAAATGGTAATCTTGTTTGTCTAGATAGTGGACATATTGGGCAAGAAAAAGACTGTTTGGAAGATAACTGTGAACCAAGCATAGAGATATGTCACATTCTAGAAAAAGGAATATTCCCAAGCCTATAATGCCAAACCACATCCATTTTATTGATATTATTCAGAATTGCATCGGTATTTACATGTGTTTCTTTCAGCATCAGCAACATTTACATTCTGTGCATTTGCTTGTATCTCAGGGAAATACAGGCAGGGGAAATAACAGGGGAAGTAACACTAGAAGAGTAACTGGATGTAGTACTAGGAGAAGAAACATGAGGAAGTAGAAGCTTGTAGAGATTGTGGTCCAGTTTACCAAGAACCAGAGACATCTTCAGAGAAGGGGCCTGTATAGCACAAAGAGTTCTGATAAACAGAACAATCCCATTGTATTGTTCTAACAACTTATGAACTGAAATAAGATTGTATTGAAAAGAAGGAACATAAGAACATGATGAATTGTGAAATTTGGAAATAAAGTGTAACGACCCGGTCGGTCGTCCCGTAGAATTTGCATTATTATTGTTGTTATTGCCTTCTCATAGGTTGGTTATACTATTATTGATGTGTTAGAGTTGGTAGGCTTGAAATCGAAATGGTTGTAGTGAGAGTTTGGCCACTTAGTCCTTAAAAAAAATAGCCTTAGAGTTGGAAAAATCAACTGAGAGTTGGCTTATTGGGAAACGACCTCAGAATGCAGATTTTATGGCTCGGATAGATTCGTTAGGTGATTTGGGACTTAGGAGTGTGTTCGAAATATTTTTGTGATGTCCGGTGTAGAATTAGGCTTGAATTGGCAAAAGTTAGTTTTTGGTGATTTCCGGTCGGCATTGAAAAATAGGCTATCGGGGTCGGAATGGAACTCTGAAAGTTGGAACAGGTTCGTAATGTCATTTTGGATGTGTCTGCAAAATTTCAGGTCAATCGGAGTTGTTTTGGATAGTTTCAGCATCGTTGGTAGATTTGAGGAATTTCAAAGTTCTTAGGCTTGAATCCAATGTAAATTTGGTGCTTTGAGGTTAGTTTTGGTGTTTTGAGAGTGCAAATAAGTTTGAATAATCAATTATGATGTGTTGGTAACTTTGGTTGGGGTCCCTAGGGGCTCGGGATGGATTTCGGATGGTTAACGGAAATTCGGGGTTGAAAAAAATTCAGCAAACAGCTGCTGAAGTTTTCCCACAGTGATTTCCGCACCTGCGAAAGTTTGACCGCAGGTGCAGGACCGCAGGAGCGAGAAGGGCACCGCAGGTGCAGAAGATTGGCTGGGTGAGAAGTTTCTGCAGGTGCGAGTAAGTTGCCGCACCTGCGAGGCCGCAGGTGCGGGAGGTCGATCGCAAGTGCGGAGTTGGGCCGTTTAATGAAAAGTCACAGGCGCGGTTGTTTTGACTGCAGGTGCAGTCCCGCAGGTGCGAGATAGGGGCCGCAGGTGCGGAACACCTGGGCAAAAGGTATAAATTGCAACCCTCCGCGACTTAAACCCTTTTTACACCATTCTTGTACGGACAGAG
>MDKI01195532.1:0-11335 GCA_005239505.1 Nicotiana paniculata | reverse complement strand
CTATATATGTTGGAGCTTTAAGCTAGCCATATGATGAGATGGTTGTTTTCTTATCTATATATTTCAAGTTTTATTTTTTTTTGCTTTGAAGTGCGGAAAAGATAAAATATTTCTTCTCCTTTTTCCTGTTGTGTTGGGCTTTTTTTTATTCAATATTTGTTGTTTCTGCTCCTAATTATACTAGAAGAACTTGTTGAATTCTGGGGGATACGCCTCAAGCTAAACTTAAACCTTTTATGCGTGTCAAAGACACTATCCTTAACGATATTTTGTCCACATCGAGATGAATATTTTAGGCGTATTCCTCAGGATTCAACAAGCTCTTCTAGTATAATTAGGAGCAGAAACAACAAAGATTGTATAAAAGAAAACCCAGCATAAAAGGAAAAAGGAGAAGAAATGTTTTATATATAAAGCCCCATCTTGTACCTTGAAGCTAGGCAGACTAGTGGGCAGGGTTGGGCGGGCCTGGACACTGCTGCTTGATAGCGGAATCCTAATTGTCACGTTTCTTCCGCGAAAACATTGGAAAGGGGTGAAGTTAGGCTTCTTCCGTTAATCCATTTTCAGATGCTGAACATATTGGAGCTCTTTGCATTTTGGATCTTAACGTGTTTTCCTTTAGCTTTTTATGCTCAATCCTATTCTTTTTCTTTTCCACCCTGTTAAAACCATAGAAAGGGCCCACTCTTTTTGTTACCAAAGCAGTATTTACAAGTCAAGAGAAAACAAAAGACTGGCTAGTACTTGGGCGACATGCCCCAACTCTAGCTAGCAAGCAACTCAGATAGCACAATAGCTCTATGGATAGAGAAATTCAATTGTTTGAACCTCCTTGGCTAACGTAGGCTTAGAACTGCCTCTCTGTAACAGCTCTTGAATAAGCAAGCTGTCCGATGATAACCCTTGTGTCCCTCTTGTGTATTTTGAAAGCACCTATGATTCCTCACCTCCCACATGTGGTATATGCATCTTGCTAGGGCCATCCAGTTTATCTCCTCTTGCCATTGACTTACCTGTCTGTGTATCCCTTGCCAACTGAGAAGTTTGTTCCATGTAATTGCAGTGACTTTACATTCAAAGAACATATGATACTATATGCTTTTATCCTCTGGTATTACACAAGAGCCATCTTTGATCAACAACCACACCCCACTTTGCTAGTTTGTCCCTAATAAGTAATCTGCTTTCTTCCTCTTGATTTGCTGGTTATATCAATTAATAGCTTCGTGTAGATTAGATTTACTTTAGTGTTATGAGACCAAACAAATAAACATAGTTCAATTTGTTTTCTCCTTTCTTGGATAATCAATTACCTTAGTTGGGATCAAACAGCCATGTCAGAAACAAGTGGATTAAATTTTTTTATAATTTCTTTGCCATTTAGTAAGTTTAAATTTGCGAACACACAGAATACGAACTGCAGTTAAATAAGAAACGTTGAGTTTTTTACTAACTAGTAAATGAAAAATGGTACCTTCCAGCTATGAAGAGTACAATTTAGTCCCTAATGGAAAACAATAACAGAAAAGGACAATGAGCCATATGGCTTATAACTTCTTTTTTTGTTGTTATGATTTCCACAACTCAAATATAGATCCAATTATCAAAGCTTGGTGCAGAAACACTTCCGTCGCCAGCCAATGCAGTCTCCACCGGAGAAGCTTTCATTGCGGCAAACGAGAGCACAGTTGTGGTCACGGACGCATGGACCTCGATGGCTGTGGCTTTGCGAGATGTACACTCTTCCCTCCACTCCTTCGATTGCCATTTCTGCAAATGTATAAATTTACGAGTTTCACTTTTTTTACACAAACAGTACAATATAAATGATATATGAAGAATGGATTAGTAACTTTGAAGAAGATATATAAGTATCCTATTATATTTATAACATGGGTAAAACCTCGAAATGGTGTAAAAGTTTTCCACATTATAAATAGTTTAATCTTATTATTATTACCGAGACATAATTAATCTTTAAATTTAAATGACAACAAAAATACAAATATCAATTATATGATTGAACTTATAAAGTGGAAAGTTAGAGACCATATCATTAACATGTTAGACGTTAAAGGCATTTCTCTTTTTATTTTCCTTTGCTGAATCAATGTTTACTAATTTCTCCCGTCCTAATAGAATTTCCATCCTAATTAAGCGAATTAACGAAAACGGAACATCAAGAAGGATACATAAAATAAATATTAATATAGTATACGTGCATTCTAGGTGTTCAATATGGGAAGTAAGGATAGTAGGACCAATCAATAGAGTAATTACACTGCATAATGACAATACCCTTACCCAAAAAAGAAAAGATTGAGACTCACAACATTAGTCCTAAATCCTAAATATAGACCGACAAAATAAAATATGGAAAAAGACTTACCTGAGGCAAACACAATGAGAAGCAGGAAGATAAGCCCAAAACTGTTTTTATCCGTAGGAAAACTAATTCAAAGTTATAGTAGGAAATCTTAATTTATTTAGGATTTAACTTATTTAATTTATATCAAAATAGAATTTGCAGTTAGAATAAATATATGAATAAGCTTTCATATTTTTAATTGAAATAAATTTCGTACTATTATAAATAAGGGTATTAATAGCTTATTTTATATGTGGAGATCAGTGGAGGAAATAAAGAATTTCAGAGAGTTATAGTAAACTATTTTCCCTTCATATTGGTATCAGAGCCTCTACGATCTTGGGAGAGAATCAAGTAGCTTCCGTTGCCGACGGACGACGCTAGGGAATGTGTGCCGCCCGTCTGGTCAAAAAATATGTTGGCAAAATCATAAATAGTTGTCAACAAAATTAGATTATTTGATGAAAAGTTTCAAGACAGATTCAAGAAAAAGATAAGTTTAAAGAGGTGCAAACAAATATGGCACAAGATGAAGAAACTCTTCTCTAAAAGTTGGAGAGGTTTTAAAAAGTTGGAAGTTGAGTGTTGGTGACAAAGTGCATCAACGGGTGTTGAAGACAGGTGCTTCAACAAAATTGGGTGTTGGTGATAAAGTGCATCAACGGTTGGTGACAAAGTGCATCAACGTGAGTTGCAGACAGGTACTTCAACAAAAATGAGTGTTGGTGACAAAATGCATCAACAGTTGGTGACAAAGTGCATCAACGTGAGTTAGAAATAGGTGCTTAAAAAAATAGGGTGTTGATGACAAAGTGCATCAAAGAGAGGTGAAGACAGGTGCTTCAACAAATTGAGGGATGGAGACATGTGCTTCATCAAAAGTGAAAGCTGGAGAGAAGTGCTCCAACATAACTGCACAACGACAAGTTAGACGTATACAACTTTGAATTATAGGAGAATGTTGGAAAACTAATTCAAAGTTGTAGTGGGAAATCTTAGTTTATTTAGGATTTGATTTATTTAATTCATGTCTAAATAGGATTTGCAGTTAGAATAAATATAGGAATAAACTTTCTTGTTTCTAGTTGATGTAATTTCGTGCTATTATAAATAAGAGTATTGATAATTTATTTTATGTGTGCAGATCGATGGAGGAAATAAAGAATTTCAAAGAGTTATAATAAAATATTTTTCCTTCACTCTCCATTTCTCTTATCCTTTTTCAACTTGCTTAATTAAACTCACAACAATGTTTTCAGAAATCTTGCGATGAAGCGGCTAGGGGGATTCAAAATCGAATCGAAACTGAAACCGAAAATCGAACCGAAACTGAATGGCTTATTGGTATCGGGTTAACGGTTTGACGGACGGGGAACAAATTGAAATTTTTTTGTTAATGACTTATTGGTTTGGGGCCAGATTATTCAATTTTCTTAACGGATAATCTGTTAACCCATTAAGAATATATATATATATATATACATTTTTTTTATTGTTATCCATATATATATTAAATATAAAAAATCCTTCCACTTCTAGTACTCTATCTCTAATGCCTAATTTCTAAATACGTATACTACAGTCTTTAATACCGTGTGACTGAAGAGTTGAATTCTTGAATTCTCCCTAGTTCGTAACTTCCAAGAATGTGGCATAACTATACAATAATACAAATGACAACTCCATTTTTCTTGCTTGTCCGTTTGTTTGGGAATTTTGCACTGCAAAAATCGTTCTTTTCTTCTCTTTACTTTAATGTTCACAATAAATGAAAATCATCGACCAGATTGAATTAGGCCGATAAACTGGCGGATAAGAGCTAAATCGATACCAATCAGCTCGATATTTTATTAGATGGTTAGCAGATTAATATATTTAAAAGCCGATAACCGATAAGCCAAAATGTTAAGAGTAAATAACCGCCCAATCCGTCCGATAAGCAGCCCTAAAAGCGGCTGATAGAAGACTTTCTAATATATAGAAGAGCCTCGGAAGCAGCTGGTCGCTGTCTTGCCAGCTTGCCGACCAAGGTCTCTTTTTATCATTTCATGTTTAGATATTATAATTTGTTGATAATTTAAAATGGCTCTGTATTTTGATTGGTTCAAATAAGTTAATTATCGTGCTAATTTTATTAAGTTTTGTTTTACAGACTTTTTAGCCCTTTAAGGTAACCGTGCATCCTTCCAAGTGAGTCCATCTCCCCTTATAATTGCCGCTGAAAAATCATTTCATGCCTGAAATTTTTTTATATATAAACGTGCTCATTTCTATTTATGCTTGTAACGAGACAAATGTTTGGTTTTTAACTCATTTAATTCAATCCATTATTTATTAGAGAAAAAAATTTAAAGTGTTTGAAGCTATTATTAGCCTTCATTCGTGTTTTGCTTATATTTCTCTGTATAAAATGGTGTATCAGACAATTCTATTCATAACACTCCCCCTTGAATATCTACTCAATAAGTAATGTGCCTCGTTAAAACCTTAACTAAAATAAAATACAGTGGGAAAAAAAATCTAGTAAAGAAAAAAGAGTACACATATTTAATAATATGCCTTTTGGTTGCCTCGTTAAAAACCTTGCAAGGAAAACTCAGTGGGACAAAACCTTGTAAGAAAAAAGAGTGCAATGCGTATTAACTCTCCCTGATGAGAGCATCAATTCACATCCTTGAGCTTTCGCATCCCAATCTTGTACACTAGCTTCTTGAAGGTTGACGTCGGTAGAGACTTAATGAACAAATCGGCCGTATTATCACTTGAACGAATTTGTTGCACATTTATATCACCATTCTTTTGAAGATGATGTGTGAAAAATAACTTCGGTGAAATGTGTTTTGGCCTATCTCCTTTTATGAATCCTCTCTTCAATTAGGCTATGCATGCTGCATTATCTTCATACAAAATCGTGGGCAGTTTTGTCACACTTCAAACCACATTTGTCTCGAATAAGATGTATTATAGACATCAACCATACACATTCTCGACTTGCTTCATGAATAGCAATTATCTCAGCATGATTAGATGAAGTAGCCACGATTGATTGCTTAGTCGATTGCCATGATATGGTAGTGCCTATACAGGTAAACACATAGCTTGTTTGAGATCGAGCCTTGTGTGGATCGGATAAATACCCATCATCGGCATAACCAACAAGATCGGGACTGTAATTATTGCCATAAAATAAGACCATATCGGTAGTCCCTTTTAGATAACGCAATATATGTTTGATTCCGTTCATGTGTCTCCTCGTAGAAGTAGAGCTATATCTTTCTAAGACATTAACTGAAAAAGTTATGTTAGGCCTTGTTGTATTAGCAAGATACATTAGTGCACCAATTTCACTAAGATATGGTACTTCAAGACCAAGTAGCTCTTCATTCTTTTCTTGAGGTCGGAACGGATCCTTATTCACATCAAGTGATCGAACAACCATCGGAGTACTTAATGGATGTGCTCCATCCATGTAAAACCGTTTCAATACCTTTTCTGTGTAGGCAGATTGATGAACAAAAATCCTGTTTGCCAAATGTTCAATTTGCAAATCGAGACATAATTTTTTCTTTCCTAGATCTTTTATCTCGAATTCCTTCTTAAAATAATCAATTGCCTTTTGGAGTTCTGTAGGAGTACCAATAAGGTTTATGTCATCGATATATACGGCAGTAGAACAAATTTCGATGTTGTTTTCTTTATAAAAATATATGGACAAATGGCATTACTTATATAACCTTCCTTTAATAAATACTCACTAAGACGATTATACACCATTTGTCCTAATTGCTCTAGACCATACAAAGATCTTTGTAATTTGATTGAAAATATTTTTCGGGACCTTGAATTATGTGTGTTAGGCATTTTAAATCCCTCGAGAATTTCATGTATATCTCATTAACAAGTGAGCCATAAAGGTAGGCTGTGACCACATCCATTAAATGCATATCAAGCTTTTCACGGACAACAAAACTAATGAGGTAACGAAATATTACTGCATCCATAACAGGTGAATATGTCTTTTCATAATCGTCACTAGGCCTTTGTGAAAATTCTTGTGCAACAAGGCGTGCCTTATATTTTTGTACCTCATTTTTCTAATCTCTCTTATGTACAAAGACCCATTTATAACCAACAGGCTTAACACCATTAGGTGTTTGGACTATATCCCCAAAAATTTCATGTTTCGCAAATGAATTCAACTCTGACTGGATTGCTTCTTGCCATTTTTTCCAATCACGTCTTTGTCAACATTCTTCAACAGAGGTTCAAGATCCTGACTATCTTGCATAATGCTAGATTCAACATTATATGTAAAGACATAATCCACCACTATATCCACTCGATTCAAATTTGTCTCAGTACCAATTGGGTTTACTGATAGTTCCTTATGTTCTTGAGTCTTAGGCTCATTGATTTCCTCATGAATATCAAGATTGGTTAAATCGTGGATATCTTTATGAGGCTCTTTTGTAGTGTCATATTGAGCATTTCTTTTTCTTTTTCTAGGATTTCGATCCTTAGAACCCAATGGTCTGCCACGCTTTAGGCATGATTTTGACTCATTAGCTATGATACTATAAGATTGTCCAATAGAGACATCAATACAGATTGGAACATTCTGTGCAGGGATATGTGATTTTGTTATCCTTTTCAGATCCGTAAATACGTCTGGAATTTGATTTGCTATTTTCTGCAAGTGAATGATCTTTTTCACCTCTTTTTCACAAATAGAGACACGTGGATCAAGATGAGATAATGATGGATTTTTTCACAAAATTTCCCATTTGATTTTACCAATTTCTCCCCCTAATTTTGGGAAAAGTATCTCATCGAATCGACAGTCTGCAAATTGTGCAGTGAACAAATCCCTGTTAATGTTTCGAGATAGAGATAATTGAGGATGATTCAAACCCAACATACATTCCTAATCTTCTTTGGGGACCTATTTTGGTGTGATACGGGGGTGCTATAGGCACATATATTGCGCATCCAAAAATTCTTAAATGGAATATATTAGGTTAATGACCCAAAATCAATTGCAACAGGGAATATTTATGATAATTTATCGGTCCAAGACGAACTAGCATTGCTGCATGCAAAATGGCGTGACCCCAAACAGAAGCGAGCAACCTCGTTTTCATGAGTAACAATCTTGATATCAATTGCAGTCGTTTAATTAAAGACTCTGCAAGGCCATTTTGAGTGTGAACATGAGCTACAAGATGTTCCACTTTTATCCTAATTAATAAGCAATAATCATTAAATACTTGGGATGAAAACTCAGCAGCATTATCAAGTCTAATAGACTTAATTGAATTATTGGGAAACTGTCCCGTAATCGGATTATTTGTGCCATTAATTTTACAAACGCGAGGTTGAGAGATAATATTAGGAACACATGAGACCATCTATAAGATGCATCTATTAAGATCATAAAATATTTGAATGACCCACTAAGTGGGTGAATAGGTCCACAAATGTCCCCTTGTATACGTTCCAAAAACGTAGGGGACTCAATCCCGACCTTTGTTGGTTATGGTCTAATAATTAACTTTCTTTGATAACAAGAAGTACAAGAAAATTCATTATTTAAAAGAATTTTTAAATACTTTAATGGATGACCATTTGTGTTTTCTATAATTCGTCTCATTATAATTGATTCAGGATGTCCCAATCGATCATGCCAAAGTACAAAAGTATTGGAATCAGTAACCTTTTGCTTACGATAGAATGTGCCTCAATTGCACTAATTCTTGTCCAATACAGGCCATAAGATAAAGATGGAAATTTCTCAAAGTCCTTTTCTGTCCAGAGACATTCTTGGTAATGATGAGATATTCAAGATTAATCTAATCTATTGTCTCAATATGATATCTATTTCGGCGGATATCTTTAAAACTCAACAAGGTCCTTCTGGATTAGAGGAGAATATTGCATTATCTATGATAATTACTGTTCCTCTAGGCAGAGTTATAGTAGCTTTTCCAAAACCTTCAATTAAATTACTATTAGAAACTGTTGTAACATCTGCCTTACACATATTTAAATGAGAGAAATATTTCTTCTCTTTGAATATCGTATGTGTCGTACATGAATCAACTAAACAAATATTCTTACAATTAAACTTTGATCCAAGTTTGCTTTGTGAGATATCCATGTTTGCTTCCAATGATTTGACATACAAAAGAATACTAATAAATATTAGTATTTTCAGAGAAAAAGAAAAAAAAAAGTTAAACCAATGATTCAATAATGACCTTTTCATTCAATTTCTAACAAACTCTGATTGAAATACAAACAATTACATAGCTAAAAATAATACAACTATAAGTATATGCATCAAGCCATGTTTCTTCTGTATTTCTATTTGAACGTATATCAATAACTAATATAATAAATATAATATAAAAATATAGATAGTGGACAACCAATTAAAAACACTTAAATCCATTAGTAGTATTATATTGTACTCTATATCATGCACGTAACTAATATTGGTTTTGTTCCATTTCTTTGGTAGGCATTTCTTTATCAGATTGTCTGACAAAAGCATTAGATTTGGGCAAAACGATGAGAACTATTAGCTAAAGTTGTAACTTAAAAATTATTTGGTGGTTTACGTAAGTTATACTAAGGCAAAAGGTATTTTCAATCACTTGACACTCGGTGAATAGAGATTAATGACAACTCAAACAAAGTGATTCAGATGCGTAAACTATTAGCAAGTGACAATTTTAAGGCATTTTTCATGTCCTCAAACAAATGAACACCATTCTTATCAAGAACTATATTTAATCAAAAATGAACTAATATTATTTCATAAAATAAATAATGCTAATTGATACTAATGACTACTACTCATGTAAAAAAATTATGATTAAATGATGTTTATTCACTAGCTACTACGAATAGGAAAAATAAAAATTAAACTACTCAATCATCTTTAACTACGGATCCATCACCGATCAAGTGGTTTATCTTTTCATCAGTGTGCTCAAAGAAGTCTACCACATCCAAGTGAGTGATGTCAAATTCATTGTCATAGACAAAATTAGCTTCAGGGCCTTTATTCTTTAGAGATGCTTGATAAAGCTCAACCAAATTCTTGGCGTACGATAAATATTTGCCCAATACCCTTTTCCACCGCAACGATAGAATTCAGTTTCTGAATAATGTGCCTTTGGCTTCCCATATTTCCCTTTACACTTTTGGTGATTATTTTTCTTTGGGGGAATATTAACACCAGGAAAATTTCTTCCTTATCCACGGCCACGATCACGACCACGAATAGGGCCACTGCCTTTTCCACACTTAGCATAATGGGACACGTCATCCACTTTAGGCAATGGTATAGACCTAGTGGGTCGATTATCGTGATTTCTCATGAGTAAGTCATTGTTTTGTTCAGCCACAAGGAGAAGAGAAGTCAACTAAGAATACTCTTGAAACCTTTCTCTCGGTACTACTGTTGCAAGACCATATTGGAAGCATGAAACGTTGTGAACGTTTTTTCAAGCATATCATAGTCAGTGATTAAAAATATAGACATTCACTCTAATTACAATTCTATTCATAACAATTTTACATATGTCGTTTTCAGTCCATATGTTCACTTTTACTTGTCCACTATATTAAAAATATATTTTTACTTTTACTTGTTCACAATAATAAATTAAGATAAAGAGAATCTTTCTTTTCCTATTTTATCTTTATTATTAACTACTCATTTTTCAAAACTTTTAAAAGTGCTATCATTATTATGGATAAAATTGTAAAGTAAAAATGCTATCATTATTATGGGTAAAACTGTAAAGTACATAATTTATTTAATTTTTCTTAAAGGGAATGCAAAGCCAAAACTGGACAGCTAAAAGTGAACGGAGAGAGTATTCCATCCGTATAAATTTAGATTATATTTCGCTTATCGAGAGTCAAAATATATGATGTTTGAACATTTTAAAAGGTATTATCACATTGACATGAGAAAATAAACTTACAATACTTTTTATATAGTTTAGAATATCTAGATTTATTTTAAAACACTGAGTTGAAATAATTTAATTTGGTTTCAAAATTGAGTCAAATTAACTCTGAATAAGTAAAATGTGTCGTCTAAATAGAAAGAAAGGAAATAGACTATTGGGAAATACGTTAACACTGATAAGAAAGCAATAAATGTTAGTTTCTCTGACAATTCTCTCGTTGTGTTTTTCTTTATGTAATCTCAGAGCATGTTTGGAAAGCCCTAGGAGTTGGATTTAGATGCAATTAGGTGTAATTATATAGTTCGACATATATGTTTGGCCAAGTAATAACTTGGTTAATATAAAATTGGATATAATTAAACTGATATAATTACACTCTTTAATTTTCATCAGGAATATGAGAATTGATAGTAAGTATACTCTATAATTACAAATTGATATAACTTCTAAAATAAATAAATAAATATCTACTTGTGTAACTACTAATGTTTTAGTCTAATGAAATAAATATCTTTCCTGACCAAAAAAAAAAAACTTCTAAAAATTTCTTTTATTTTAAAAATACATTAAGTACTATTATTTTAAAACTATTTCTCTTCCATTTCTCTTATACTCATTTTTCAACCTTCCAGTGTGCTGCTTATAGTGTGGCTTTCATATAATTTGGCAACTTCTCATATTTTACTTTTTTTAATTATTCTTTATTTTTTTTATTAAACATAATGTTTGTTTTACTAAATTTATTTCTATTCATTAGTTATCATATATATATAATGTGCGCTTTCATAAAATCTAATATGTGCTGCTTATAATGTGCGCTTTCATATAATTTGGCAACTTCTCATATTTTACTTTTTTTAATTATTCTTTATTTTTTTATCAAACATAATGTTTATTTTACTAAATTTATTTCTATTCATTAATATAAATAATTAATAAGAACAAATTACCTTCTAAACTCATATTTGTCTTTTGTTAT
>MDKI01097182.1:0-10407 GCA_005239505.1 Nicotiana paniculata | reverse complement strand
TAACCGATAAGCCAAACTGTTAAGAGTAAATAACCGCCCAATCCGCCCGATAAGCAGCCCTAGTCATTTTCTTTCCTTTCTTCGTCATTTTCTTTCCTTTTCTTTTTAGTGAAATTTTTTGAAGACGTTGTTCTTTGTGAGTTGGATTCGTGGAACTATTTAGGATTAAGCTTTCAAAATCAAGTTTAACATTTGAAAGTTCATTTAACTTAGAAGAAAGGATCAGTGAGGCGAAATCATATTTACTCCGGAAAATAAATATTTTAAATTTTTTGAAACTTAATTAAATTTGATCAGTTGTATGATACCTTATATAAATATTCAGTATTATGAAGCTTTATGAATACATTTCAAAAAGTGAAAACTCGTCAAAGAAAGTTATAGTATTGTAATTGTATTACATTTTATTGTTAGATTTGAATCTTAATTTTCTTAAAAAATAATATTGCTATTATATTTATTTACTTATTTATTCAATTCTTTAAATATTGACACCGTTTACTAAAAACTCTGCCCCTGCCCTATAATGTCAGTGGTTGGATAAAGTTGAAGACACGACAATTCTTTTTGCAAGGGTGTTATGCTATTGCTACGTAGAGTTGACATAGTATGTAAAATAGTCGGTGCAAATTGTGCTATAAAATTCTCTCTGTACAAATCCGATATATATTTCTACTCTTCTACAACTTTCCTACCGCCATCTACGCATTCTAATAAACACCTTCTTCTACTTACGCCCCCCACCGTTCCCCCAAAGAGATTTCTCCCTCAATTTCCTCTCTTTCTCCCCTCAATCAAAATCACAATCAGCTAAATTCTCTAATGGCTTCATCAAATATTCCATCTCTAGAAGAACTCAGTGCAATAGATGCTAGAGCTTTGCTTCTCCAATTCATTCTCAATCCATCAGAAAATCAACGTGAAGTTACGGTATTAGTCAATTCAAGAATTGGATCAGTAACATTTATTGAAGGTTCTTTTAATATAGACAATTTTCTAACAAAAGAAGGTCCATTACCAGCATCAAAAGAATCAATAGATTCTATGCCAGGAGTGAAAATTGTAGAAGGAGGAGTTGAGTGTGCTATTTGTTTGCTAGAATTTGAAGTTGGTGGAGAAGCTAAGGAGATGCCATGTAAACATAAGTATCATGTGGATTGTGTTGACAGATGGTTAAAGATTAATGGGTCGTGTCCAATTTGTAGGTATAAAATGCCTGTGGATGAAGAGAATAAGGTTAAGGATGTTATAAGTGATGAAAGCGGAGATGACAGTAGAAGGGATGAACCTATAGTGTTTCATGTGTTTTTTGGACGTGATAGGAATGTGTATTCACATTCTATTTCGAACTTGAATGGTCAAATGGAGTCCGAGGAGATTTCAACTGATACAAATATGTATTCAGATTCAGACTTTAATTCGAACTCGAGAGTCCAAAATATGGACATGTCAATAGCTGCTAGAGATGGTGATGAATCATCAGGTCAAGATATGGACATGATCAGGGATTAGTAATTGTGTTTTAGGACTCAATTTTCTTGTTCTCTTTTCTGTTTTCCTTTTAGGATTAGATTGGAATAGTTTGAGTTCTTTTGTACAGTTGAACTTTGGGATTTCTTTTAGCTGAATCGTTGTTTAGAGTCAGCTGCAACGCGGCTTCTGTTTCTTGTTTCTTTTCGTTTGAAGTACTTCAGTAGGTGATATTCGTCTGAATCCGCAGCATATGCATTTAATTTATTTTTTAATATTTTATTTCCTGTTTTAGAAAATATGTTACTCTAGGATAGCACAATACGTGCATTTTTAGAAGCGACGCTTTGAGTTTCAGCATTATACTTGTATTTCAGAAGTTCATAGAACTTGCATTCTTCTATCGCAATATAAGTTAACCCATTTTTAGCGAGACTATGGGTGGGTGTGTTTTGGTATAAAAGAAAAGGTTTTATGTGAAAAATGTTTTCAAAAAACTGTTTTCTTGTGAGTAATTTTACTCATTTTTTGGTATACAGTATGCAAATTAAGTAAAATAACTTTTCAAGAGTATTTATAAATAATTTAGATACAATAAATATAAAGTTATAAACTTGAACCAATAATCTTTCGAACCCATAAATTTTATAAATTTTTGAATCTAAATTTTCGAACCAACAACCTTTCGAACACACAAATTTCATAAACTTTCGAACCCATAAACTTTATAATTTTTGAATCCGCAAACTTTCAAACACATAAACTTCCATTTCGAACGCAATGAAAAATTCGTAACTGAAAATATTTAAAAAGTAAAAAAAAAATTCTCTTTGCGGCCAGGGGGTGGGGGGTCTGGGGGGGTGCTGTACGAAAAAAATACAGAAAATTTGAAATACAAAAAAAAAAAAAAAATTCGGGAGCATCAAGCCATTCATATGTCAATTTCCGGGGATAGCATTTAGAGTATTATTTTGGCTTATTTAAGGTAAGTGTCTTGCCTAGCTTTGATTTGAGATTTTTTTTCCTATTATTTAATATTGTTTACTATATGCTGGGGTGATATATATATATATATATATATATATATATATATATATATGTATATATATATATATATATATGTATATATATATATATATATATGTATGTATAAGGTGAGGAACGTATGTACATGTGCTATGGGTATTCATGCTCGGGGTAGAATATAGTTTATGAGGCTAGAGGATTGTTGAGGCTATTGGTACCTTATGTTGAACATGATGAACAAATCTTGAGACGTATGGTATGCTATATTTGCCTTGGGAATAGATACACGTAGGTTATGAACACATATCCGGACCTCTTTTTGTAATGTGCCTTGATTGGGATGTGTACATTGTGTGATACATATATGATCGTTTGTATGACTACTTGAACTTGATTGCTATACTTGATTTACTATAGTCATGCTTTATCACGAATTCTTGTCATTATCATGTCCTTGTGCATTTTATTAATGAATTATATGGATGCGCCTCTTGATGATAAATTGTTATCTTGCATTGTTGTGATGGTTGTTGCACATATGGACATGTTGTGTAGATTAATTTTAGATGCGCATCATATAAAGGAGGTTTTCATTTGTTATGCGCATGCGACGAAATAAGGGTGGTTAGATGCATATGCGGCGATATAAGAGTGGTGTTTATTGATGCATACGGGCGAGATAAGGGTGGTGTCTATTGATGTGTTCGCGGCAAGATAAGGGTGACTTATGCGTGCGTAACAACATAAAGGGAAACATTCATTGTGATGCTCAACGTAGAAATAAGGGTGACATTATGGGTATGTTATGTGATATCCCGGGGGAAATTTTTATTGATTATGCGTGTGTGGTGGTACAAGAGGGGCATTCTTGCTGCGCTTCTAATTTCTCTATGCGTGTCATGCATTATTACATGATTGGTTGCACTGTTCTAACATGCTAATCTATACCTCCATTACTATTTGATGACTTGGTTGCCAAGATAGATTTTACTTACGTGGAGTTGCTATCTCATATTCTTTGAGTTGTTGCTAGCATATCGTATTGATGAGATAAGGAAATTGTCACCGTGTATTACTATAATCAATACTTGAAAAGTTCTCTTGAACGTGTTATTTAAAAATTGACACGAAATGGGATTATAATGTGGCATAGGGTCTTCGCCGTGCGATTATTAAATGTGTTCTGGCAGGAGGTCTTTGCCGTGTGAAGCTAAATTATAATATGGGCACGAGGTGTCTTCTGTGTGAGATTCTATTTGATAACTAGTTATTGAAGTTTGACCTTTTACTTGTATTGAATTGTTGTCACTTGTTCTATTGAGATTTTAGTTATTGTACTTCTTATTGCCAGTTTTGTATATATTACATAGGTTATTTGACAAGTGACTATCTTTTGACTTAAAAATATTGTCACTACTTCTTTGAGGTTAATCAAGATACTTACTGAGTACATGGGGTCGATTGTACTCATACTACACTTATGCACCTTTCATGCAGATTCTGGAGCTGAGTAGCTATGAAGAGAGAGCTTTGCATTGGAGGCATACCCACATACTGAATTCGTGCTACTTGTTTTTCCTGGTAGCTGAGGATTTTGTTTCTGTTTATATAATTTTCAAATATATGATGTACTTAAATCCTTTCACCAGTTTTGTAAACCTATATCATAGTGGCTCGCGACCTGTACTACCAGTGCTCGGGGCAGTATTAAATTCTTTTGCAATTTTATTAATATATTCATAATTTGTCAGTTTGGTAGTAACTTACACTTTTTGACTTACTTAGCGGGTGAGTTAGGTGCCATTATGACATTGGTGGGATTTTGGGTCGTGAAAATATATTATTGCTATCAATGTGATGATCTTATTGTCACCCCCGAACTTTGGGGGGGGGGGAGGGAGGGGTACGAGACCGGCACCCGGTGCCTCACTTAACCGAGCATACCAACTTGAGACTGAGGGACTCTGATCATAGAATGTCATACTTTGGCCATAAGTCCACATTGCAAGATAATTTGTGAAACAAAATATAAAGCTGAACGGAAACTAGCTATGACTGAACATCAATATAAAGATGGACCGACAAGGCAGTCATAACTACTACAACTGACAAACCAACAAAAATATACATAGAAGGCCTACAAGACCAACATACTACACTGATTGACAGGATATGTTGATGTCTTCCAAACTCACACCACTACTTGGGATTGTGAGGCGGTCGACGCCATTATAAATAACCAACGCAAATCGGAGTCGATTCCACAGAGAGATTTATGTTGGATTAGATATATACCTAGTCTAATGTAGGACGGGCCCAAGATTGCACTTCCACATATTCGATTATTTCTTTCTACTTCTAATTTTTATGCTAATGCTTGAAATTGTAAAGTTAAGGGACAATGTATTTGGTTTTGTTATTTTTCAGGTTATGAGAGATCTATGGTTGTGCCTTTCGCCTAGTTGGTTAACTAACGAATTGAGGGCTTTAGGGAATGCTTGGTTGGTCGGGATATGATATAGCAATCACACACGATTACTCACTCTATACCTCTCGGTAGTTTGAGTGATTTTTTCCAATTTAGCTTTTTCAAGTCCAAATGGGTATTTCACGAAACAAGTGATAGATGCTTAAGTCGGGTCTTACTATATCTAGATTCACCAATTTAATTGGGGCTATCAATTTCTTGAGTTCACCACAATTTTTTGTTAGCCATATTTTCCTAGACTTAGTCTCTCTTTCTCAAGTAGAAACTAAGTCAATGAATTAATGTTTGCAACCATCAATTCTTAAACTAAAGCAAGAACTAGGCTAAATATCATATACCCAGTCATAAATAAGATTTAATTCAATCACCCATTAGGTACCCATACCAGGGTTGGCTCACAACCGTAGCTAAGGGTTTAGCTACTCATAGGCAAAAATAATGAAATTAAAGAAGAAACTAAGATTAAACTCATAATAGATGATTAAGGAAAGAAAATATAATGTTAAAATGATACTATATTATAAAGTTACCCAAAACAGTAAAAGAAAAACGACTCTATATTCTCAGGTGCTCCAACTTAACATAAAAGTGATGAAAAGATCTATTTATACCCAACTAAAATTATTGGACAAAATTGCCCCTGCGGAGGTTATGCGACCACATAATTCTCTGTCCGCACTTTGAAGCTGACTTGAGACGGTGGCCTACAGCGGCCGTATAATTCTGGTATGCAGCCGCACTTCCTATGATTGTGCGGACCGCACATTTCTGAGTGCGACCGCACTCTTGATCTTGAGTTGGACATGGGCAATTTCTTCTGACAACACATTTATGAGTGTGGCCGCACATTAGCATCTTGCGGCTGCACAATAATAGTGCGGTCCGCACTTCTTGAGGCATCCAAAATACCATCACTCTGAACCTTGTCTTCTGCGGCCGCACTTTGTGAAGGAATTTTGACAGCGGCTCTTCAGAGTCTGTGGCTGCAAACAGTATTGTGCGATCCGCACTTTGGTCCATTTGCCTTGTTTTTGTCCATGTCCAATTTTACTCCTTTTTAGTTGATTTTCATTTCTTTGGCTCGTTTCTCAATATTCCTACAAGAAAGCACATTTCATTAGTTCTCGAAAATAACTTTAAGCATTTTGAGCTAAAACGTAAGTAAAAGAGAGCAAATAAGCAGTCAAAATCCATATTTATCAACTCCCCCAAACTTAAGCTTTTGCTTGTCCTCAAGCAACTAAGGTAATTCCCCCCTCCACTAGAAAAGTCTATTTCGGCCGGCCTTAGTTGAATCAAACACACATCAATTGGGACCAAGAATTACCCGCACACTCATGAATCATTAACAAGACTATGGTTTGAATGTTAAAGCACAAATAGTTCTAATGTAACTCTTGGGCATCAAGAGTTGACTTTATTCATCATGGAAGTTCGCACTTTCATGTAGGTAACTATGGATCCCAAACTCCTCCTCCTATGCTCTCTGTAAGATCATCTCACTCACAAATGAAGCACTCAATTCAATGACTTGAGAAAGATTCGCTCATCACTCTCAAAAGAATGTCACAAGCCCTACTCTAAGTACCATATGCTTGCCCCTCATGTAGATCACCACTAATGTAAGTTTACTCGGATTGAAACCACGTAGGGCTTTTTCGGTATGTAATGAAGGCTTTTTAATTAAGGAGGGAAATATTGGAATGGAACTGGTTCATCTTTCCTTTAGCACTCCATTTTCTCATTTTGGCTCTTATTTTGCCGACTCTTTGAGTCATTTTCTTTTCCCTTAGAGGAACTTGAGAGACTTGACATCACTCTTTCTTGGTCATGCTATTCATACTTTCCTTTTTTGTTTTCTCCATGCTTTGCACCTTTTCTTTCTTTTGAAACTTTTCAACCCTTTCACATTATTAACTTTCTTTTTGTGTTTTTCTTTTGTTCTTCCTTTATTTTTCTTTGCCTTTCCTCTTCTTCATTTCTTTTCTCTTTTTATGCCTTGATACCATCTTTAAACTTCTCGTCTATCCCCCAAAATTATGTTTTCGCAATTTGTTTCTCATGAGTGCTAAAGAAAGCTCGGGTGCCAAGAGAGATTCACTATAAAATGGGTAAAGACTTGTAACATGGTTATCGAATAAAAAAAGGCTTTAGTCTCAAAAGGGTTGACTAAGGATGATATCATTGGTGGGCCATGGAAGTTTTCAAAATGGGTCAAGGAGAGCCTACAATCACTTCTCAAGCCAAGCTAACTTAGAATTTCTCTTAGAAACACATTCGGGGCAAGTTCTAGATCATTCGCACAGGTACTTGGAATTCTAACAAAATACCTCACTTCTCATACAACCAGATTGTTAAAGAGAATAGAGTCGATGGCCCACAACAACCGCATTCAAGATTGAATATCGCTAATGGTTCAAGTAAACCACCCGATGATTGCCTAAGTTTAGACAAGAGTCACAAGGTCACTAACTAGAGAAATTTCTTTCCAAAAACTTGTTTTTAATTATAAGCGCGTAGTTAAGTGTGTTCGTACCAAGTGAAGCATGCTTGACCCTTATTTATTCATTAATACTACTTTTTCTACCAAAACATCAAAAATAGACTCGATCCGTTATGAAGGTTGTCATGCCATCCATCGTTGGGAAGAGCCATCCGGTTCATACAAGACCCACCTTTGGAAAGAATCATGGCATTAAGAAAACCAAAGTCTTATTGTTCACTTAAACATAAAAAGAAGCTAACAAATCAAAAAGAAGCCAACAAATCAAAAAGAAGCTATTAAAGTAACTAAGAAGCTATACTATTAAGAAAACAAGATGAAGAAGCTATGAAATAAACTACTGAAAGTAAGTAAAATGAATATACAATCTGAGGGGAATAGAATATATACAAGAGGGATGAATATATAGATAATGAAAGAGAAAATAAAGATAAAAGAAAAATAGTATTAAAGTTATTACAGGCCAATGTCATCAAATGTCATCCAATCCAACCAAAATAGACCACTCCTTGAATAGTAACAAGCATTGTCCTCAATGCTTAGTAAAATCAAAATAAATGAGGGTAGAGAGTAAAGAAATATCTCAGGGCGACTGGAAGAATCACCACTCTCGGGCTCCTCCAACTGTATCTTATCATCATCTGGATGGTGAACAACAGGGTTGGCGAGCATCTGAAGCATCTCCTCAGCAGTGTGGGCAGCAAGATCTGGATTGCTAGATTGGCCAACTGGTGCCTCTGTTGATGGTGCTGCTGGGTCTGCTGGTACTGATAGATCTGTCTCCATTAGTAGGTCAAATGGAAAATCACTCGTTGTTGCCATCTTCATCACCTCCTTTCTCAATCTCTCCATTAATTTCTTTGAAGCCTTGGATTTCCTTATCTTCTTCACATGCTAGCCCAACTCCTCAATAGCTCCCTCATGAGCCACCAGTGTATCCATAAATGGTCTTCTAGTTTTCCAAAATCTTCTTCAATATTTCATCCACTAACGGAGGGACATGTGGTACTGGTGGAGTAGAGGATTGTGCCGCAACAATACTAGATATGTCAGATAGCTTAGAAGTGGTTGTCAGCATCTAGTTTTTTAGGCTCGCCAAAGTCTAGGAGACTCGCAACGCTGTGAGTGGATAAGTGGATGAGGCTGGCACTAGTATTGAAGTTGATGGTCTACAAGATGAAGGTGGTGGCATGTTAGCTGTCCCGGTGGAAGGTCCAGCTGATGTGGAAGGCATGGGAGTTGTAGATGGCTCAGCAGCATAGTCTGTATCCACCACCGATGGCTCGTCATACTGACTATTGGTGATAGTGGCCTTACCCTTGAACTTTGGGTTGTCCGCACCCTGTAGGTGGTACCATAAGAAGAGCTTCTTGGCCCTTACTTTTGTATGAAATGTCCTTGGCTCCACTTCTGCATCGGTAAAATATTCTATGAGGGTGTTGGGATATGGGTAGGAGCTTTCACCTTTTCAGATAGCTAATGTCATGTTGGTCGACATGATGGCACCCACATTGATTGGGTACTCGGCTGTAATGATGCCACCAGAACTGTTCAGGGAAGTGGGAGATTGTTCTCATTTCTGCTTTGGTCAATACGGCTGCACACAAAGGTCTGCCACCCTTTTGCTTCAAAACTTAGGGTAGCCTGGAGGATAGGAACCCCTACAGTGATCCATGGTGGTGGTGGTCCTCGAGTATCCAACATCTCAGTTAGCCATGTGCGAGCTGCATCACCCATATCAAGCTTCTCCCGGTACTGGACTGCCTCTACCTCTTCAAAGCCTAGGTAAGTGTCAGAGTGTTGGCTTCTAATCTGACTTTCAAATTCCTTACTTTTGTTATTTTGGTACCCTTCTTGATGTGAGCCACATTGGCATAGAACTCTCGTACCAAGTGCTCATTTGCATTTCAGGCAGTTTGGTTGAATCACATCCACCCCGTTTGCTCACCGAACTATCTAAGGACCTTTGGATTGTGTTTATCCAAATCCTTAATTAAGAACTGTCGGTCATGTGTGAGCGATCTATGGGGCCACCACTCTCTGAACCTTCTGAAGGCCGTCAAACTCACAAACCGATCCTCCCATGCTTCATTCTTCTTCGACCTATCTAGGCCGCCAATTTGAGTGTTATCTCCTCTACCATTATCCGGTACATCATCATCATCATCATATATTGCCACTGTTTCTAGAGGAGTATGTGTAGAGGACGACTCTGAACCCTGTCTACCGACATCGGAACCATCAGAAGAACTTGATGTAGTGGAGGATTCGTTGCCGCAATTTATATCTCCTAGTGGGTTATGGTGGTTGGGATTGGGCCTCAGGTTGTACCTCCATTGAATGACCCTCGGAGGCTTCCTTAGATGGGGCATATGAACTATATTCTGAGGGATTTCTGGCCCTACCGCTCCTAGTGGTCGACTTTTTGGCGATTGCATTAGATTGCACTCCAAGTGGGTGAGTGCCCTTTCCTCCGCCTTGGGAGGGCTCACCTCTCCCGTTGGATGTATCGCCTCTAATTCGTAAATGTAATACTCCTCAAATCTATAAATGTTTCAACACACAGTAATTATAGAATTTAATATGTGTTTAAATCTTACCTTGAGTGCATAAAAATTATATCTCTATTACTGATTTAAACTCTTGTGATTGACTTTTGAGTTACTTCTCAATTCATAAATAATCGGATATACAAATAGGGGAATATTAATAATTTTAATATTATTAATTATTAAAAGTGGGTATCATTAATTATTAGTTAAGTTTAAAAAAAAAAGAGAAAAAGGCCTAAAGCCCATAAAATGGGCTGTTGGAAACAAAAAGCTTAAAGCCTTAAGCAAAACATAACCAAATTCTGTATTTCCCCCTTGGCCTTAGATGAGGCAAAAGTGGGTTTTGCTAAAGCTCTCCTTCAAAGAAT
>ML357798.1:47384-71232 GCA_005239505.1 Nicotiana paniculata | reverse complement strand
AGGATTATATTTGCAACGCCCGCTTAGTCTTCTACAAGACATAGTTGAGCGTGATCAACCCTCCCTATAATTATTATCTAAGCGTTCTAGTAATATCGAGTATGTACCCTATGCGTGCATTACCCGTCCCTTGCCTATGGCCTTGGAGGTGCTTAGGGCCTCTATTTAAGGTGGTTCTAGACTCACCTATGGTGCTTAAAAAGAGAAAAAAAGGCGTAAAATAAAACATGTAGGACTGCACATAAAAGGAGAAATTAGGGGGCTCACATTTACCTTCACAAGTAGGCAAACAATTACACGCCTCAAACAAACAGTTTAAACTATTTAAAGCCTTATAACAGGATATCTAGATGAGAACGAAGTAGAATATGCAACATTTTATTAAGACGAGGTATTTATCAGTTTGCCTATTGATTTTATTACTTACTGGATCGGGCAGTTTGTAAGTAGTCAAACAAACACAGTTTTAAAATTCAGAACTTTAATCAACCTACAATTCTGCCTTGGTGATAACTGGGCAGGACCCTATAAACATAGTATCTAAGCGTGAATCAAACCATAATAATAAACTAGTGATTGATTTATAACATACAGATTTTATCTGTTTAGACCCTATTGGCATGTTGTCTATGCACTAAAAATGATCACAAGCATTACTTCAAGACATATAAACACAGAAATTGATTTTACATATTTTTCTCTACAAACATGATATCTAAGTGTCAAATTATTTTTATAGTTATTCCTTCCAGGCATGAGCATTAAGTGATGAAACTGATTTTGATGTGTTCTTCCTATAGGCATGATATCTAGGCGAACAAAGTTGTTAGCCAATTTTCAAGCAAATTCAACAAGGGAATTCCTAGGGACGTGATTTCTAATGCACACATGATGGTTTGAGAACATGATTATTAATGTAGAATTGGTAAATGACCTAGAAGCAGGATTTCTAATGCAAATGTGAAATACAAGATTTTAAAGAATGAGACAAGCCCTATAGACATGGTTTCCAGTGCACCAAATGGCTTCTTGTGTGTCAAAGTTCCCAAGGTCCCCAAGGACCCCCGGCAATGCTCACACCAGAACCTTTTCAAAGAACAGTTTTTGTGAACAAGTTTCGAAAGGTCAGCCCTAGTGTGTCAGAGTTCGGAGGAGTCTCATGGATTCCTAGGCAGTGCTCACACTGGAGGGGCAGGACCCTAGATATTATAAGAGTAGGAGTTGAAAATAGTATATGAAAATAGGAATATTTTTAGGAAAACAGTTCAGAAATAAAAAATAGGAGTAAACAGAGTCATTGCTGCAATTGGAGTTTAAAGATTCAACAATCAAACATTGGACAAAATAGAATCATGAATACTTCAAGAAAAGTTTCTCATTGCCTAGATTTGACTTAGTTTATCACTAGGTGAGCATATAGCATACTGGGATCAGAATAATAAATAGACAACTACACAGAGAAAGGTAGCAGGGGTTGGGAACATAGAAGTCATTAATCAGGAATACATGAAACAGGGCAAGAGTGAAAATATACTAGTTGAGAAATAAGTGGATTAGTATCCTGGACCAAATAAGAACATGCATGAACCAGACATAATATTGGACAAGATAATGTCATAAGAGTTGAGGCAAGGTGGTTAACAGAGACATAAAGCAGGCAAAGGCAGGTTGACAGATAAATTACATAACATATTGAATATGACCTAATGACAGAGATAGACATGCTGGTTAAGAAAAAGCAATAGGAAGAACATAGGTTTAATTTCATATGACAACAACCAGATTAAAAAACACTAAATAGGATCTAATGATAGAGATAGACATGCTGATTTAAAGCAATAAACAGAAAAGACATAAGCCTACTACATAGAAGTAGTCATGCTAATTGACATCAATAAACAGGAAAGATAGAAGTTTAACTACACATAAGTAGTTATTGCTAATTAAATTCAACAAAACAGGAAAGACAGAAGTAATCATGTTAATTGAAATCAATATACAAGAAAGATATGGACTTAACTACACAGAAGTAGAGCAATAGACAGGAAAGCACATAGATTTAAACTTCATAGCGAAATGAATGGCAATAGGAGGAGAGACATACCAGTTAAAATAGCAAACAGGAAGCTACATGGATGCAGAACCCAATAGTCTAGCCTTGGCTTTCAGCCAGCTGGACTGTGTAGCAAACACAAGTAACAAAAAGGTTTGAATAAGAGCACGGGTTTGTGTGTGTGTGTGTGTGTGTTTCTTTCTGAATGTGTTCGTTCGTGTTTGAAAGAAAACCAGAATGAGGTTTATATAGCACTTAGAAAGGTAAAATAAATAAGGCAAGAATAAAATCAGAGTTCATAAAACAAGGTAATCAATCAGTTAATTGAGGAATTAACTCAATCAATTCACACAAAAGAATTCGGAAAGGACTCCTTAAATTGGGGATAATCCCTTAACGACTCAAATTGGGATTCAAATAAGGTAAGTGAGTCAATTACTAACCACATAGGAGTCAATAAAACCCCTAAATCAGACTAATAGTCTAATTAGGACAAGTAGTACTAGTTAGAGTCACAAATAATGAAAATAAGTAAAATCACAAAGAAGCACTAATTTTAACAGGAAAATATAATTCGAACCCTAAACAAAATCAGTCAATATATATTGATTGACAAAGATAAAAAATAACGGGAAAATATTGAAGTGATTAATATAATAAGTAGAAAAATCTAGGGTTAGGGCATAGACATGAGAGACGATCGAGCAAGTAAAGAGAATCAAGGTTAAACACTTAAGAACTTGGTACTTTACAAAACTTCAAAAGGATGAAACACTAGATTTTAGAGAAGATAAAAAATCGGTCAACGGTAAGGAAACACAAGAATTTTTAATGAAAAATGGCAAAAGAACCTATGAATATCTCATATCTACAAATTCGAGTAGTATAAGATTAGGGTTTTAAAAAATGACAGAGATGAAAGGAACATGGTTTAAAATCATAGATTCGCGCCATAAACACGAAGAAAATAATACTCACAAACGAAGATGGTCATAGGTAGGCCTATGAAAAGATTTTGAACAAAATCTTGGTTGAATATCTTTGAGATTCTTCCATAAATCAAATAATCGAACAACCAGAAGAGGTGATAGGCCGGAAATTATAGAGAAACCCCATGAACGGGTGATTTTCTGGTGACGGTAGTTAGGTTTTAGGGAGAGTGTTTGAGAGAGAAGGGGAGAGGGAAGGGAAACAGGGGCGGCGGGGGTTTTGAAAATGATTAGGGTGTTAGGAGTAATTAAAAAAGGTAACAACATTCTGGACCGTTGATCTCTAAGATCAACGGCCAGGATTTGATCTGGGGTTGGGCGGGTCAGATTGGAAATTGGGTTATGGGTATTTTAATTGGGCTAAGGGTAATGGTTTGGGCTAGATCCAAAAAAATGATATTAAATTAAAAGAGGTCACTTGTTAAATACCCAATTAATTTGATAAATAATTTATAATTTATAAAATAGCTAATAAAATAATAAAAAATGCTATTGATGCATAAAAATGGTTTAAAATAATTACTTAATATTATAAATATATAAAATGTCATTTTCTTGTGAAATAAAGCAACTATGCACTTGTGGGCTGTTATTGCAATTATAACCCTAAAATGTAAATATGACGATTCGTGAAATAATTAAAACTTTGCATAGATATAAATGATAAAATTAAGCAAATAAAACTATCATAAAACCATTTGTGATGCAATTGGTAATTATTTATATAATAAAAATACTGGAATAAATTAATTAAAAATGCAGAAATATTAATCGATGCTCATGCATTGTTTTTGAAGATATATATGCATTTTAAAGATAATATAGGGAAAAATCGGATATCAACAGATGATTGATATGATTCTTCCACAAAGCATAAAAAGAAATAAAAATACTGAAAACATGAGCAAAAACAACTAAAAAATCCCGAACCGGGTCATTGGTTGAACTACACTAGGATAGGAAGCTTAAGGCTGGGAAGAATTAGGTGCTTGATTTTTTGGCTTGGAGGAGTTTTAGCATATCTTGAAGAATTCCATCATTCTTCTTCTTTTCTCGTAGCTCAGTTCTGAGAGCATTTCTCTCAGTCTCCACCTCAGCCAACCTCTTCTTCAGCCTCTCAATCTCAGCATCCTTAGTCTTACTCTCCTGTACCAAGGCTCTGACCTTGCTATTCACTGGTACCTTCTTGGATGAGCCAGGTTCATTAGGAGTGGCATGGACTTCATAGTCAGAAGCAATCATAGTATTTTCCCCAAAATGATCGTTGCTTGTAGACACCTCCCACTTCTTCAGATGTACCTTGAAATGTGCAAGCACAAATGTGAGAATAAAGCCATAGGGAATGACATGAGTTTTGGAGCCATTTATAACCCTATCAAAGAGCTGGATTATAAATTCAAGCCAGCTGATCTGCCTCCCACTATCTAAGCACTCCATCAGGACCAAGTCTATGAAGTTTGCAATGTATCTCCATTCCTGCCTTGGCAGAATACACTTGCCGACAAATTCGAACAACACTTTGTGGGGTGGATTCATCTCACTTTTGTACAAAGCCTTGGGCCCAATCTCCTATTCATTGTCACTGAATTTTCTTGTACTGGACAGAGCAGTAGGAAGGTTTTCTAGACTTGGCCATTTAAGCTTTGTGTTGTCATTGTACCCCTCAGCATGTACATCTAGAATTTCACCCAACTCCTTCATATTGAAAGATATTTTCACCCATTTCACCAAGTTGGTAACCCTTCCACCCTTCACTTGAGTATTTTCCATAAATTCAACAATTTCACTCCTAGCCAACCTGCCATCCATCTGAAGGACCATGTCTTTCCAGCCTTGCAAATCCAATTTCTCCAACAACAACACCATTCCTTCCTCCTCCAAATCTCTGAGGAGTCTACCCTTCAGAATTGTCATCTTGCCAAACTTGGCAATCTTGTCCTTCTTAGTGTCTGATCCATTTTCCTCCTCTCACTCCATTCTTCTTCTTCAGCAATTTTTACTTGTTTAGATTTCACAGCAGACCTGCTCCTTTTTGCTAGGGTAGATGGTTCAGCAGACTTTGACTCAGAAGTAGACTTCTTAGTGGAAGTCTTGACTTTCTTGGGTTTGGGAGTATGAACCTCCACTTATTCAATCACATATTCATTGTGATGGACCAGGTTCACCTCATAAATGTCAACACCCTCAACATGCTTCTTCTTCCCTTTTGCAACCTCTTTTATTTTGATTTCTTTTAAGGCTTTTTGCAAATCTGCCTCATTCTGCTTTAGCTGGATTTTTGTGGATCTTCCTCTTGTGGGAGGAATTTCAATAGTATCATAAGGGGATACCTTCCTTTTCTTTTTATCCCTAGCAGTGCCAGGGGTCTTATCCTTGGAAGTTCTCTTCTTCTTTGGGTTGTAGCACTCAAACACTTTCTTCAATAGGCCTGTGAGGATTTCTTCTACAGATGAACCAGGTTCATTTATATTTTGCCCAAGTTTAATCATCCCTTCAGCGGCTTCGCCAGACCCACTTCCCCCTATTTTTTTCACACTTTCCTCCATTTCACCTGATTCTGATCCACAAACAATCATTACACCTGTATCAAGAGTGGGTGAAGAATCAACCACTCTTTTACCCGTTCCCCTTTCTTCACTTCGAGAACTCTAACTCTCTTTTTCTTTTTTCTTTTTATTCTTACCACCAATACTTATGGACTCAGAAGATTCTACATCAACCATAGATCCAACCAGAATAAACCTATTCTCTAGATTCTCAGTGACCTCAGAAATGACTTCAATAGAAAGATTTGGGCCAGAGGTTACTTGTTATGTATCAGAAGACCCAGTTCCTTCCCCCTCATTAACAGACTTGAAGTATTATTCAGAGTTCTGGGGTTCCTAGGTTTGGCTAGCTTTCAATTGTGCGTTTAATTTCTTAGATAATTCACTCCCAGCCACTGTCTTCCGAGCAAGTGTCTTAAATCTTCTTTTCTTAGGATGAGGTGTGGTTTAAGGTATGGTGGATGGTGTGGGTGTGACTTCCATAGGTAATGAAGAAGGTTTTTCAGAAGGGTTAGCCATTTCTATGCTTCGTTCAGGAAGAAAGGAGAAATAGATTGAGTTTGGAAGATGAGAGAAGATGGAGAGTATTTGACGGCTTGAAAATTATGGAGTGAAGAAAGAAATAATGATGATCAATTTAAAGAGAGGTAATTAATGGGTAATGGCAGGTTTTTTAGACTTTTAGAAGTCTAACCGAACTGAATTTCAGTTTTGAAAAGACATTGGAGTCTTTCCTAGAATCAAGGTAGTTTAATTCGGTTAGGAGTCTTTGAACGGAACTAGTTCACTTGTAACGGATAAGCTCAAAAGAACTTTAGAATTTAGTAGGAATCTGCTCATGATCCAAATATTATTATTTCAAATTATGCAGAGTGTAGAAAATATATCGTGTTATCTTGATGAACAAGGTTCTTCACTGAGATTCTCTTGTGTAAGTCTAAATTTTCCAAAATAGAGAAAATATTATTAGATATTAATGAGTCATGATAATATTAAAAGTATGATACCGAGAAAAAATTAATCTAGTTATATACACAATTTCCAGATTTTCTAACCAAAAAAATTTTTCTTTTCATTTTTTCATTTTTTTCATATTCTTTTTTTTTCGTTGTGAATTTTTAACGGGTCCGGTTAGGTGTTCTTAATCATCCCTAATTCTAACTTGTTCCTTTAAAAATCATCACTACTTAGGGCTTTTGTGAAGATGTCAGCTATTTGTTTGGCAGTAGCACAAAATTCCACAGTGATCAACCCCTTTTATAGTTATCCCTCAAAAAGTGATGCTTAACATCTATGTGCTTAGTTCTCTTGTGATGAACTGAGTTCTTGGTCATATTAATTGCACTAGTGTTATCACAAAAAATTAGGAAACAACCAACATCAATTCCAAAGTCCATTAATTATTGTTTGATCCATAACAATTGAGCGCAACATGAAGCAGCAACAACATACTCAACTTCACCAGTAGATAAGGCCGCTGAGTTTTGCTTTTTGGTGGCCCAAGACACAAGACATGAGCCAAGAAAGTGTTCCATGCCTGAGGTGCTCTTTCTATCCACAAGAAAACATGCATAATCAACATCAGCATATCCCACTAGATTGAAGTTACTACCTTTTGTATACCAAAGACAAAGATCAGTGGTGAATTTTAGATATCTCAAAATTCTCTTGAAAGCATTCAAGTGGGACTCCTTTGGATTTGTCTGAAAGTTTGCACAAAGGCCTACTGATGCGTGGCTAGAATTCATGATTTTAAGCATTATATACCTTGCATTTTATGTGCTTTAATGATAAAAATACACGCTGTATGTGCCTAATGGGGTTTATTTAATGTGTAGGTGAATTGGAAACGGAAGCCGAGATAAATGAGAGCATAAACGTCGGAAAATACGCTCAAGAGTCGAAAAGGAGCGACCCGGGACAAGCCTGGCGTTAGCCAGGCGTTTGGCTCTTAAGGCCAGGGGGTGCCTGGCGTTAGCCAGGCGTTATCCTCCAAACGCCAGGGGGTGCCTAGTGTTAGCCATGCGTTATCCTCCAAACGCTAGGGGGTACCAGGCGTTATCCAGGCGTTACCCTTCAAACGCCTAGGTACCTGTTTCAGTGAACTCCGAGTTTTAAAGGTTTTTAAGTGTTTCCAAGTGAGAATAGAAGTCTCTTACACGGTTAGGGTTTATCCCAACCATATAAATAGACCCAAGAACACATCTTTGAGGGGGGAAACGTTTTTGGAGAGCAAATACACACACAAGATCATTGAAGGAGCAAGGATTATCAGTTTTCTTCATCTTATTCTAGTATTTTCAATTCATGCAACACTTATGCAATTGTTTGATTATAGCATGAGTGGCTAAACACCCATTGTTCTGGGGTTGTGATTTAGCCATGGATATTGTTATTCGACATTAATTTAACCTTGAATATATTTTACTCAATATATGATTGTTTCTTCAATTCTGTGTTTAATTGCTTAATTGTCTGGCCAGCAGTTAGGTTCTATATACTATCTATGTTATGCTTGGGAAAGCCTTATATAGATTAGAGAAGAATTGAAGAGAGCGCGATCTTAACCCTTCGGGGGAGCGGATTTGTTGTTAGGATAGGAATATATCTAGTCACTGTGCTTAATTAAATATCGTAATCTTAGTCCGTTCTAATAGATTAATTTCATAGGAATATAGGCGTTAATCTATTGAGAATAGGCGAGTAGTGCTTCGGGAGAAGGCTATGAGAGCATTTATCGATTAATTAGCAACCATGAGTGAATTATATGAAAGGGAGAGTTAATTAGAATGCAATACGAGTGGTGAATAGATCACAACCCTGGAATATTTGTCTCTACTGAATACATAACAATATTTTTGTCACTTGATAATTAGTTATTTCATAGAATCTTAGTATAAAATAGTTGCATCCTTGATTTTATTTTGGCTTGATTAGATAACGATTAGAGTGATTTAGCAAGTAGTTTACACAAGTCCTTGTGGGTACGATATCTGGACTTAAATTCCTATATTACTTGTCGACCACGTACACTTGCGTGTGCATTGGGAAATCAACCAACACCTACACTGAAAACAATATCAGGTCTACTAGCAATGAGATACAACAACGAGCCAATCATTCCCCTATACAAATTTTGATCGACAGATGAACCAGGTTCATCTATATCTAACTTTGTAGTTGTTGCAATAGGAGTGTCAATTTCTTTGGAATCTTCCATTTTAAACCTTTTAAGCAACTCTTTTACATACTTCTGATGATGGATCATAGTTCCATTTGAATTTTGTTTAATTTGTAAGACTGAAAAGAAATTAAGCTCACTCATCATGCTCATTTCAAATTCATTCCCCATTAGTTTAGCAAATTCTTGACTTAACTTATCAGTAGTTGCTCCAAAGATTATATCATCGATATAAATCTGAACTACCAATAGATCTTTACCTTTTTTTTTCAAGAACAAATTATTATTAATTTTACCTCTCTTATAGTCATGCTCAAGCAAAAACTTTGATAATCTTTCATACCATTTGAGCCGATAAAGTGCTTTTTCAAGTTTGTACACATGATCTGGACTCTTATTGCTTTCAAACCCCGCAGGTTGCTTGACAAGCACTTCTTCCTTTAGGTATCCATTGAGGAAGGCACTCTTGAAATCCATCTGGTGAAGGGTGAATTCCATGTAAGCAGCAAAGGCTATGAGGAGTCTTATTGCTTCCAACCTTGCAACTGGAGCAAAGGTTTCATCGTAGTCTATGCCCTCTTCTTGACTATATCCTTGAACTACCAATCTAGCCATGTACCTTGTAACTGTTCCATACTCATCAAATTTTTTCTGAAGACCCATTTTGTGCCAATTACTGATCTGTCCAGGGGTCTTGGTACCAGATGCCAAACTTGAATCCTTTCAAATTGGTTGAGTTCATCTTGCATTGCATTTACCCAGCCTGCATTTGCAAAGCCACAACAACATTTTTAGGTTCAATAAGAGATAAGAAAGTATCAAAAGCCCAAAGGTTCTTTAATAAAGATATGGTTTTGATTCTAGGGGTTGGATAAGTAATTATGTTCTCAGTGCGATGAGAACTTTGATACTTGTAAGATTTCACAACCAACTGGTTTCTCCTTGATGTTCCTTTAGTGTTTTGTTATTGTGGAACATGTTCATGGACAGGTTCCATTGAGGTTTGAGGATCATTTCCTCTTTGTTCTATTCCCCCTGTCATGTTTCTCTAGGTGGATGAACCTATTCCATCACATGTTCCTTCTTCCAGTGCAGCTTCAATCTAGGTTGTGGTTTCATTTAAGTTTCTTACTAGCCCAGTTGCTTAATCATCATGTTCCTATCTCTCAGAAAGAATGTTAGATTCATCAAAAACCACATGAACACCTTCTTCAACACACATAGTTCTTTTTTATAGACCTTATAATATTTACTATGTGAAGAATATCCCAAGAATACTCCCTCATCACTTCTGAGATCAAACTTGCCTAGGGAGTCTTTACCATTGTTGTGCACAAAGCACTTGCATACAAATGTCCTAAGATGGGATATATTTGGTTTTATACCTTTAAGTAAATCATAGGGAGTCTTATCTACAAGAGGTCTAGTCATGCACCTATTTATGATGTAGCATGCAGTATTTACAGCTTCTGCCTAGAAGCTACGGGGCAATTTACTAGAAAGAAGCATAGTCCTAGCCATAACTTCAAGTGTCCTACTATTTCTTTAAACTACTCCATTTTGTTGTGGAGTCCTAGGAGAAGAAAAATTATGATCTATTCCATGCTCATCACAAAATTCAGCAAATTTAGCATTTTCAAACTCAGTGTCATGATCAGACCTAATTGATGCAAGTTGAATATATAGTTGTTTCTGAGTTTTTCTAACAAAAGGAGTGAATATCTCAAGTACTTCATCTTTAGATGTTAAAAATAATGTCCAAGAACCTAGAGTAATCATCAACAAGCACTATCACATATCTTTTACCACATCAGCTTAATGTTCTCATTGGACCACAGTGATCCATATGGACCAGAGCCATCATTCTGGTGGTGCTTACCACTTTCTTGCATTTAAAAGATGATCTTACCTGCTTCCCCCTTGCACAAGCCTCACAAACTTTGTCTTCCTTGAACTTGATGTTAGGTAGTTCTATCATCAAGTCATTGAAGACTAATTTTTGGAGTTGACTCAAACTTGCATGTCTAAGTCTCTTTTGCCAAATGAGTGGATCATTGTCCAACACACTTAAGCAAGTGAGTTCATTTTCTGAAAGTGTGGACAGATCTACAATATATATATATATATATATATTGTTCACTCTTTTTCCCTGCAAAACAATCTTGTCAGTGGTAAGATTAATTACAAAACATTTGGTAGAGGTAAATGCTACCAAGTTACCTCTATCACACAGTTGTGATACACTAATTAGACTGTATTTTAGGCCATATATCAAGTAGACATTCTCAATAGAGTGAGAATCAGTCTTACATACCTTACCAACCCTAATGATCTCACCTTTATTCCCATTTCCAAAGGAGACATTACATCCTTTGAGGTCCTCAAGTGAAAGGGACTGGTTCTTGCTTCCTGTCATGTGCTTTGAGCAGCCAATATTCATGTACCATATTTGGTTTCTCCCTTTCACTTGGACCTGCAAAAGGAAATCAGGGGTTAGTCGTAAGAACCCAAACTAGTTTGGGTTCCTTTATATAGGCAAAAGGATGAATTAAATTCTTTTTAGCCCAACTTGGTAGCCTATTCTTCCCTTGAACAAATTCTTTGTTCTTTTGGCTTGCCTTTTCTTTTGCATTACATTCACTTTTATAGTGACCTATTTTACCACAGTGAGTACAAATTTTTTTCCAGGAAGTGTAAGGTACTTGATTTCCCATTTAGGTGGCTGATTCCCAAAGCCAAGTCCTCTTCTGTTGCTATTATGATGTTCTTGTAGCCATGAAAGAGCATCATAGGACCTGTTCCATTTACACGTTCTGTCTAGTTCATGTTTGACCTTGCCTAGATCCTCCTTCAAAATTCTTACCTACTCATCCTTTTTATACAACTCATCTTTCACTTTACCTATATTTTCTTCTAGAGTGAGTTGTGTGCAATCAGCTATCTTCTTACTTGTTCCTAATATCAGTTTTAGGTTTTTAGATCTAAGTTCTTGAACATTTGATTCACATGCATGAAACTGGTTCTTTAGTGCAGTATTTTCACTTACAGTCTCACTAACTTTAAGTTCCAGATTCTTACACTTAGGTTTTAAAATCACACATTCCTTAGGCAGTTGTTTCTTTTCATTTTTTATATCCTCAGATTCATCAATGAAATCTTTAAGTAACTCAGATAGCCTTTCTTTAGTGAAAAATTTAATCTTGTCTTTGATATGAATTACACTTACCTCAGATTCCTCATCGGATTCTCCAATTGCCATACGTGCTTGTTCATCTCCATCTTCATCATCTGAGTCCTCATCTGAGCTTTCTCCCCAAGCAGCAACCACAACCTTTGTTGATACTTTGTTCTTCTTGGGTTAAACTTGTTCCTTCTTCCTGTTTCTTCGTTTAGCTCTTTCCTTCTTCCATTCAATTTCCCATTGAGGGAAGTTTTTGATGTGGTGATCGGTATTCCCACACTTGTAGCAGCCCTCATTGGTCTGTTTTTCAGGAACCCTTGGTTTTATTGTAGCTTCCACTTCTTGAAGGACCCTTTACTATCATTAGGTACTTCTTGAAGTCCTTTGTGATCGTAGCCATTTCATCTTCCTCTAGATCAGAACCTTCAGTGATTCTGAGTGCTAGGCTCCTTTCCTTCTTGGGTACATCCATATTCATGGTTTGCCTTTTTAAGTTCATAAGCAATGAGATTTCCAACTAGCTCATATAACTTAAAAGTGGCAATGTTCTTTGATTCCTGAATGGCAATGATTTTGCTCTCCCAAGAGACTGTCAAAATCTTCTCAACTTTGTATTCTTCAAGTATAATCCTTCCAAGAGACTTACGTTCATTTGTCACTTTGGTGAACCTTGTATACATCCCTTGGATGGTTTCCTCTTCCTTCATAGTGAAATTCTCATATTGAGAATAAAGTAGAGTTCCTCTAGACCTTTTCACTTGAATGTGGTCTCTCACTTTGTTTTTCCACCAGCAGTAGTACTGGCCATTGAAGAGTGGTGACATAGCAGTTGATTGTCCTTCCTAATTTTCAAGTGGTGCACTCATCTTGATCTTCTCCTAAGGTGTTAGGCTCTTCAAGGATAACCCGATCTGATATCAATTGATGTTTTAACTTCAATACCACACAAGAGGGGGTGATTTGTGTGGTGCCCAATTTTTTGCCTAAACTGATTATAGAAGGATCAGGTTCTTCTATGTGTTCCTTAACCTACTATTGCTGAAATGGTAAATGTGGAAAGCAAAGAACACAAGTATTTTACGTGGAAAATACTTGTCTCAAAAGGTGAAAAAACCACAACCTACATCCCAATAGGATTTTCCCAAACTCTCCACTAAATCACTGAGCCAAATACTGCATTTACAAAAGTACTTTTGTAAACCTAGGACAAACTATAATCCCTTGTAGCAAACAGTCTCTAAGTGTTGCTACAACTTCAAGTTAACTCTAACTTGAATACTCTGAGTAACTATTACAATTGCCTCTAGATAAAGCTGAAAGGTACAATATGAAAACACCTACCACAATTAAACTAGAATAAAAGATAGACACTTGGAACTGGTTCTTCTATCTGGTTCATGTAGCTTCAGGTTTGCACTCTTAAAACTCACAGGAATTTTTCTGCCTTGCTATTTTGCTCTCAATTCTTGATTAACTTCAATATGTGTGCATCCCTGTAAAGTGAGTACATCCTGCAATTTATAGGGGTAGTATAATAGAAAACAACTAGAGTTCTAATGCTACACTTCCTTGGTGGAAGAGTTCTAGTTGATCTCAACTTCTAACTCCTTCCTTATCTTGGATAGTGTTCTCTTTGATTAAGGAGTCCTTCTCCTTATCAATTATGCAACCTTTTCGATCAGGAGATATCAATACCAAGTCACACGCTCGAATATTCCTGTGTCTATGCACACAAGGGATGTACCTGGTTCATGCCTGAGTTTCCTTTGTCAATCTTCATAACTAACCTTCACTTGGGCCAACACAATATATCTTTCATCAGATGTGTTAAAACATCGCATCCTGGTCCAAGAATGAGTTATAGACCTCACGAGACGTGATGAACGGTTGTGCATGATGGATAGAGGGTCGTGATACTCTCCCTCCACCGGATATCATGCTGCAAATCTCGCTCGATGTCAATTATGGATCAACAATTGCCGAAAAAAGAAGATTTTTACCTTTTTAAAACTTCTGTTAGGATTGAAATTATCCTACTATATAATATAATGGGGGAGGTTTTTCTTTTCTTATGACACATTATAACCCGCAAATCAAAGCAATAGAAGTTTATTTTCTGCCTTTTAGCTGCCGTTAAAGTTTTTGCTCATTTTTTATGTTCTTCATTCACGACTGCGCTTGAACCGAGGGTCCAACCGAGGACGAGGTCATTGGTCAGGCTAAGTTCAGGCTTGGCCGTAATATTGCAATTGGTTTGAACGTTTATTTCATCTCTAACTTATTTATTTGATTTTCTTAATATTTCGAGTTGAATTAAACAACATATCTTTAAAACCGCATACAAATTGAATTGTTACCCAATTTTGGGGTAAACATGTTCATCTTTATATTCATTGGCCATTATTATACATTAGTTGGTCAACAGAGGCGGAGCCAGAATTTGAACATTATGAGGTATGATTTCAAAATTTTACCTCATGATATTTGATTTATTAGGTTAAAAAACTATTATTTGTACTTTCATAGTAAATTTTAATATATATACAAAATTTTAGCAAAACTATTAAATTCTGATGAACCCGTAAATCCGTCCCAACTAGTAAGGAGATTGGCAAGTATTACATTGCAGGGGCAGCCCCGCGAATTTTGTGGTCTTAAGCCAAACTTTATGAAGGGCTTAACTCTTTAAATTTTTTTATTATTTATTTGAAGTCTATTTTTTTTAGCTTTTCTTAGATACAAAGTTATTAATAACTTTCTTATATTCAATAACTCCTAATAAGTATTTCTCAATTGAAAATATAGCTAATCCATTTAACCTTTCTTGTGAATTGTGACATTGTTGTTCTTAGGTAAGATTTTATCAATTTTAATTTTAAAAACTTATTTCCGCTGAAGCAACGGTAACATGAGTTATGAACATTATTCCATAAGCAATTTAGGCATTTGGAAAAAAATTTAATTTTTTTATTTGATTAAGTGTATCAATTAAACTATTATCTTCTAATTGTACTATTTTCCTTAATACTTTCAATTCAGAAAATAAATCTTAGCCATCAATATCGAATTGATTATTATGCTTTAAGGAACATTAAAGATTAAGGCAATATTTTTTCAAATTTTCAACATCAAGTGATCTTAGTTTATACTGCCAAATAGAAAACCAAAAATATTTTCATATGCTTCGAATTGTTTAAATCTATTTTGAAGTGAAAAATAGCTTTGTCTATTATGTATAAAAGTAATCAACTCTAAAGGAATTTTCGAGAGATTATGAGATTTCATTATCAACATTTGCATCAAATTTTTACTTTCTATATATCACACGTTTCTTGCGAAATTCACTTCAATATTTACTTCAAGTGCAATTTCCTTGATAGAAATTTGTTGGTTCCAAACGCACACGCAAGTATACGTGGTCGACAAGTAATATAGGATTGTAAGTCCAGATATCGTACCCACAGGGACTTATGATTAACTATAAACTAAATTAAGCCAAACAATTAATTTATTCAAGCGAATCCTAATGAGTGAAGATTTAACTAAAATTTATCTAGAGCAACAAACTAGTAAGAAATTAAAAGAAACAAATTGGCGAATATTAGAGACGAATTCAATGAGATCCAATATTCTAGAGCTATGGGCTAGCTAACAATCCCGTTGAGTTTTCGACCTAAATTGTCTAATTAGTTTATCTAATTTATTGATTGACGAGGTTAATATTTCTCGTAGCCTTCTCCCGAAGTAAAACTCGCCTATTCAAGCTAACCTAACGCCTATATTCCTATGAAATTAGGATTAACAAGAACATATTAATAATTCTCGTATAGTAACCAAGCAAGGCGATTAGGTATATTCCTATCCTAACTGCAAATCCGCTCCCCTGAAGGATTAAGATCTTGCTCTACCNCGTATAATAACCAAGCAAGGCGATTAGGTATATTCCTATCCTAACCGCAAATCCGCTCCCCTGAAGGATTAAGATCTTGCTCTACCCAATCTTATATGCAATCTAGAATTCCCTCTCCCAAGCTCAATCCTAGATTTGTAGGTAATATTCAATTGGTGATCAACCAATAAAATAATTAAGCGCAAGATTGAATAAATAAACCAATATGATAAAATAATAAGAACAATTCAAGCTTCAAACTACAACGTTCATGTAGCACCCAAAACTCTAGAACTAATAAACTATGAAATTAAAGGAAGAGAAGAGAAGAAAACCTATGTAGAAGCCTCCTCCAAGCGTGGTATATGTTCCTCCACGTGAATTCCCCTTCAAAATATGTTAGATACTCTCAAAAATAAGCTTAGACTTGCTTTTATACGTGTTGGGTAGGTTTAGGGCCGAAATAACCGTGTCCAGGGAAAAATAGGTCAAAACATTCGTCACCGGCGCCCTAGCTAGCGTCGGGAGCCCAATACGGCGCTTCCCCAATTTTGTGTACTGCCTCCAGCGCCACATGTAGGGCTGGGAGCTGCCTGTGGCACCCAAAGTCGCCAAATTTCCCGGTTTTTGCGTTTTCGTCCGTTTTGGCTCAAATTTCGCGCGTTTCGCCCCCAATTAATCCCGAATCATTCTTAAACATAAAAAACAGTTAAAATTAATATAAATCATCATATTTAACATCTAAAACTCATGAAACAAAAGTAAAATATGAAGCGATATACATAGAAATATATACACTTTAAGATAAACACCAACACCCCACACTTAGACTCTTGCTCGTCCTCGAGCAATGGGACAATCTACCACCCTTCAACACGTACCAAGTTCATTTTCAAGGAGTATTTTACTTTTCGATCACACACCTTACCCCTTAACTATGATCGATAATAGCAATCAAGTATGAACATACAAAATTTCACATTCTTCTCCTTCTTTAAACATGCCCAAGTATAACAATTAAATCAATCATACCAACAACCTAATTGCAGCCATCCAACCTCAAGATTCAACTTGCAACCACTAAGCTCTCTCAATTCACGAACCTACCTAACAAGAAAGTTTACAACATTACAAATCGTTCATAAGATCATGTGCCCTCACCAACAACAAAAGAGTGAATATAACTAGTCCACACGTTCAAATATGCGTTTGAACATAATTTAAGGACATCACACAATTGAACAAATTCACTCACTCTCACAAAGAGTTCATATGCATCTCGTGGTCGTACCATAAGCTTGCCCGTATTGTAGATCTCCACTAATTCAAGTTAGCCAAATCTATGATCAATTAGGACATTTAAGGTTGTAATGTAGGCTAAGGGACGGGTAGGATATATTTAGGAATAATGACTACCTCTCCTAAGCACTTTAATACACTACTTTCACAAATCAACACATATTCTTCTCAACCAATTCTCTTTCCACAACTCATATTCGACATAGCCCTTTTTCAATTAAGCCCTTCTATATTTTTACTAGCACAAATTAATAAAAATTCGAGGTGTGTATCTTTTTGTACATACTTTTACTATCATTTTTTTTCTTTCTTTGATACACACACTCCAAACATGAAGATTCAATGGCTAGTGACTTTTGAATACAATTTTTAGTGCACCAACGGGCCTTTCCATGGCTCCACTCAAAAGCTACTCCCCAATATCTCACCTTAATTCTTTTAGCGACTAAGTGCCTTAGGAGGAAAAGGTGCAAAACTATCAATTTAAGAACAAAATAGGGGTACAACTTGTAATGTGGGTACCAAAGAAAGGGTCTAAAGGCTCAAAGGGGCTAGCAATGGAAATTTCTAATTTTCATGTGGCAAGCACATACATGATCAAGCAAGAAAATGCCTACGTCATCTCCTAGACTAGCATAACCTAAAATTTTGCTTCGATTAACACACGGGGTAAGTTCTAGACTACACAAGATAGCATAGAAAATCACTAAACCTCACTCCACATTGCACATGACCCAATCACAACGGTATTATTCAACTCTCAAGTCAAGCAAGCACACAAAATTGAGAGAATTAAGCAATTTTACACTATGTAGTATACAAGTCAAACAACTTAGCTAAGCAGTCACAAAATAAGCTATTTATTTTTACTCAGGCATCACATGTCAAACCAAATATAAGGGAAAACAAAATGTATGTTGTAACCTAATATGCCGGCACCATACATGTCAATGGATATCTCAAAGTTACTCAGTTTCTTCTTAACTACTCTAAAAAAAATAAAAAATAAAAATTTTAAGTGCCCAGTTCAAGTTACACCCTTGGAAAAGAACCAGTGCCCAAAGAAAAACCAAGGGATTACCTAAATATCCTAAGAAATAAAAAATAAAAAAATTGGTGTTTTTGAAATCGGACTTTATCCCTCAAGAAAATTGTCCAACAGATCCATCGTTGGGAAAAATCCGAGTTTTTTCTAAAAAATAATAACTTTATACAATTACACCTCAGAAAGTAGTTTCCCCCGATCTTTTTGGTTTTTTAGAAATCGGACTTTATCCCTCAAGAAATTTGTCCAACAGATCCATCGTTGGGAAAAATCCGAGCTTTTTCTAAAAAATAATAATTTTATACAATTACACCTCAGAAAGTAGTTTCCCCACCCCCACACTTACGTTATGCATAGTCCTTGATGCATGATCATAAAGAAAAAACATTAAAACAAGGGTGAGAAATACTCCCTGAGACCCTCTTGGGCCTAGCTCGGACATGATTCTTAATCTTTAGAGTCAGGATGACCCACACTTAAGCTCAAACATGCCCCTCAGCTTCAACTTTTGGGTACTCCGACTTCCCCTACTCTACAAAATAAAAACAATACAAAACTGACACAAAAAAAAATAATGAAAAGATATACAGGCTGGGTTGCCTCCCAACAAGCGCCTTATTTATAGTCGTGGCACGACTCTACTACTTCACCACTTTTCCTTCCACTTTGAGGATATGAATTGCGTCCCCAAATTTGCATCAATTTTTCTGTCACGTTCATGGGGTGGTGGTGTAAAAATGAAGGAACCAAACAGTAGGTATCGCATGTTGCACTTCTTAGCCCTTAGGTGAGGGATGTCATTTTATCTCCTTGGCATCACAAATTTTAGAATATAAACACTTTTTTCCTCATAAATTCACTCCTCTATATGCTCGATTGGATCAATTCCCATGTCACCAACCAAACACAATGTTGAAAAGTGTTTAGAATGAGGTCCAATACGCTCCAGCTCAAAAACTACATTATTTTTTACATCCTCTATTTTATACTCTTCATCAACCTTGACATCATTTATAATTTGGACGAATATTTGGATTTCCTCTTTCGGTTCCACAAGCTGGCCATTATCCANTTCCTCTAGCCAAGATTGGCTCATTATATCTGCTTCTTCAAAATTATCTTCTGGTGGGAACTCGCTCTCTTCGTCGAGTTGAGGTTCTTCTTGGAAATTGGCCATTAATTCATCCACTCTAGCCTAGATTCTTTTGATACCTAAGGCGTCAAGAACTTGTTGCTCAGCTATCATGTTCTGTTGCTCCGCTGCTTGTCTCATCAAGTCCGTAATACGAGCCACGCTTTCCATATGCTCCACTTCCTTGCTCCTATCAAACTCATTAACATTATTAGAAACATTACAATAAAAGCTCTGAGGAGGATAATAAGAATTAGGACAACCATTCCAACGGCCACCTTGACAACCACACACGTTACAATAATTCCACACATTAGATTGAGATGGACAATATTGCCACATGTGTTGTCATCCACAATNATTACAAAAATTCCACACATTAGTTTGAGATGGACAATATTGCCACATGTGTGGTCCTCCACAATATGGACAAGGATCTTCATAATAAGAATAACCACTATTCGACCAATTATCATTCCAAGATGCCGTGTCAAGAAAGATAATAACATATTAAATTAAGATACAAATAAAAAATAAAAACTTAAATAGACAAAAGTAAAAATTCAATCTAGTAGAATAGTTAATTTCTAAGTCCCCGGCAACGGCGCCAAAAACTTGTTGGTTGATTTCCCAATGCACACGCAAGTGTACGTGGTCGACAAGTAATATAGGAATTGAAGTCCAGATATCGTACCCACAGGGACTTGTGATTAACTATCAACTAAATTAAGCCAAACAATTAATCTATTCAAGCGAATCCTAATGTGTGAAGATTTAACTAAATTTATCTAGAGAAACAAACTAGTAAGAAATTAGAAGAAATAAATTGGCGAATATTAGGGACGACTTCAATGAGATCCGATATTCTAGATCTATGGGTTAGCTAACAATCCCGTTGATTTTTCGACCTAAATTGTCTAATTAGTTTATCTAGTTTATTGATTGACGAGGTTAATATTGCTCGTAGCCTTCTCCCGAAGTACAACTCGCCTATTCAAGCTAACCTAATGCATATATTCCTATGAAATTAGGATTAACAAGAACACATTAATAATTTCCGTATAAGAACCAAGCAAGGCGATTAGGTATATTCCTATCCTAACCGCAAATCCGCTCCCCTGAAGGGTTAAGATCTTGCTCTACCCAATCTTATATGAAATCAAAAATTTCCTCTCTCGAGTTCAATCCTAGATTCGTAGGTAGTATTCAATTGGTGATCAAGAAATCAAATAATTAAGCGCAAGATTGAATAAATAAACCAATATGATAAAACAATAAGAACAATTAAAGCTTCAAACTACAACGTTCATGTAGCACCCAAAACTCTAGAACTAATAAACTATGAAATTAAAGGAAGAGACGAGAATAAAAACTAGGTCGAAGCCTCTTCCTAGCGTGGTGTATGTTCCTCCATGTGAATTCCCCTTCAAAATATGTTAGATTCTCTCAAAAATAAGCTTAGACTTGCTTTTATACGTGTTGGGTAGGTATAAGGTGGAAATAACCGTGTCCCAGGCAAAATAGGTCAAAAAACTCGTCAGCGGTTCTCTGGCTAGCGTCGGACGCCCACCAGGGCGCTGCCCCAATTTTGTGTACTGACTACAGCGCCACAGGTAGGGCTGGTGCCTGTGGCGCCCAAAATCGCCAAATTGCCCGGTTTTTGCATTTTTGTCCGTTTTGGCTCAAATTTTGCGGTTTCGCACCCAATTGATCCCGAATCATTCCTAAACATAAAAAAACATTTAAAATTAATATAAATCATCATATTTAACATCTAAAACTCACGAAACAAAAGTAAAATATGAGGCGATATACATAGAAATACATACACTTTAAGATAAACACCAACACCCCACACTTAGACTCTTGCTCGTCCTCGAGCAATGGGACAATCTAACACCCATCAACACGTACCAAGTTCATTTTCAAGGAGTATTTTACTTTTCGATCACACGCCTTACCCCTTAACTATGATCGATACTAGCAATCAAGTATGAACATACAAAATTTCACATTCTTCCCCTTCTTTAAACATGCCCAAGTATAACAATTAAATCAATCATACCAACAACCTAATTGCATCATTCCAACCTCAAGATTCAACTTGCAACCACTAAGCCCTCTCAATTCACGCACCTACCTAACAAGAAAGTTTACAACATTACCAATCATTCATAAGATCATGTGCCCTTCACCAATAACAAAAGAGTGAATATAACTAGTCCACACGTTCAAATATGCTTTTGAACATAATTTAAGGACATCACACAATTGAAAAAATTCACTCACTCTCACAAAGAGTTCATATACATCTCGTGGTCGTACCATAAGCTTGCCCATATTGTAGATCTCCACTAATTCAAGTTAGCCAAATCTAGGATCAATAAAAACATTAAGGTTGTAATGTAGGCTAAGGGACGGGTAGGATATATTTAGGAATAGTGACTAACTCTCCTAAGCACTTTAATACACTACTTTCACAAATCAACACATATTCTTATCAACCAATTCTCTTTCCACAACTCATATTCGACATAGCCATTTTTCAGTTAAGCCCTTCTATATTTTCACTAGCACAAATTAATAAAAATTGGAAGTGTGTATCTTTTTGTACATACTGTTACTATCATTTTTTTATTTCTTTCCTACACACACTCCATACATGAAGATTCAATAGCTAGTGACTTTTGAATACAATTTTTAGTGCACCAACGGGCCTTTCCATGGCTCCACTCAAAAGCTACTCCCCAATATCTCACCATACTTATTTTAGCGACTAAGTGCCTTATGAGGAAAAGGTGCAAAAATATCAATTTAAGAACAAAACAGGGGTACAACTTGTAATGTGGGTACCAAAGAAAGGGTCTAAAGGCTCAAAGGGGCTAGCAATGGAAATTTCTAATTTTCATGTGGCAAGCACATACATGATCAAGCAAGAAAATGCCTACGTCATCTCCTAGACTAGCATAACCTAAAATTTTGCTTCGATTAACACACGGGGTAAGTTCTAGACTACACAAGATAGCATAGAAAATCACTAAACCTCACTCCACATTGCACATGACTCAATCACAACGATTTTATTCAACTCTCAAGTCAAGCAAGCACACAAAATTGAGAGAATTAAGCAATTTTACACTATGTAGTATACAAGTCAAACAACTAATCTAAGGAGTCACAAAATAGGCTATTTATTTTTACTCAGGCATCACATGTCAAACCAAATATAAGGAAAAACAGAATGTAAGCCATAACCTAATATGTCGGCACCACACATGTCAATGGGTATCTCAAAGTTACTCAGTTTCTTCCTAACTACTCTAAAAAAAATAAAAAAAAGTAATTTTAAGTGCCCAGTTCAAGTTACACCCTTAGAAAAGAACCGGTGCCCAAAGAAAAACCAAGGGATTGCCTAACTATCCTAAGAAAAAAATTGGTGTTTTTGAAATCGGACTTTATCCCTCAAGAAAATTGTCCAACAGATCCATCGTTGGGAAAAATCCGAGCTTTTCTAAAAAACAATAATTTTATACAATTACACCTCAGAAAGTAGTTTCCCCCGATCTTTTTAGTTTCTTTGAAATCGGACTTTATCCCTCAAGAAAATTGTCCAACAGATCCATCGTTGGGAAAAATTCGAGATTTTTCTAAAAAATAATAATTTTATACAATTACACCTCAGAAAGTAGTTTCCCCACCCCACACTTATGTTATGCATAGTCCTCGATGCATGATCACAAAGAAAAACATTAAAACAAGGGTGAGAAATACTCCCTGAGACCCTCTCGGGCCTAGCTCGGACATGATTCTCAATCTTTAGAGTCGGGATGACCCCACACTTAAGCTCAAACATGCCCCTCAGCTTCAACTTTTGGGTACTCCGACTTCCCCTACTCTACAAAATAAAAACAACACAAAACTGATACAAAAAAAATAATGAAAAGATATACAGTCTGGGTTGCCTCCCAACAAGCGCCTTATTTATAGTCGTAGTACGACTCTGCTACTTCACCACTTTTTCTTCCACTTTGATGATATGAATTGCGTCCCCAATTTTGCATCAATTTTTCTGTCACGTTCATGGGGGTGGTGTAAAAATGAAGGAACCAAACAGTAGGTATCGCATCTTGCACTTCTTGGCCCTTAGGTGAGGGATGTCATTTTGTCTCCTTGGCATCACAAATTTTAGAATATAAACACTTTGTTCCTCATCCATTGACTCCTCTATATGCTTGACTGGATCAATTCCCATGTCACCAACTAAACACAATGTTGAAAAGTGTTTAGAATGAGGTTCAATACTCTCCAACTCAAAAACTGCATTATCTTTTACATCCTCTATTTTATACTCTTCATCAACCTTGACATCATTTATAATTTGGCCGAATATTTGGATTTCCTCTTTGCGCTCCACAAGCTGGCCAGTATAAACAAATATTGATGGTAGGGCATTAGACACCTCAACCTTTTTATTCAATTGAGCCTGCAGGTCATGGATATCTGAGCCAAATTGGTCTATCTCTTGCCTGAGCT
>ML357798.1:0-47365 GCA_005239505.1 Nicotiana paniculata | reverse complement strand
TCATGTTCTGTTGCTCCGCTGCTTGTCTCATCAAGTCCATAATACGAGCCACGCTTTCCATATCATCCACTTCCTTACTCCTATCAAACTCATTAACATTATTAGAAACATTACAATAAAAGCTCTGAAGAGGATAATAAGAATTAGGACAACCATTCCAATGGCCACCTTGACAGCCACACACATTAAAAAAAATTCACACATTATATTGAGATGGACAATATTGCCACATGTGTTCTCCTCCACAATATGGACAAGGATCTTCACAACAAGAATAACCAATATTCGACCAATTATCATTCCAAGATGTCATGTCAAGATAGATAATAAAATATTAAATTAAGATACAAATAAAAAATAAAAAAAGTTAAATAGNAAGTCCAGATATCGTACCCACAGGGACTTGTGATTAACTGTCAACTAAATTAAGCCAAACAATTAATCTATTCAAGCGAATTCTAATGTGTGAAGATTTAACTAAAATTTATCTAGAGCAACAAACTAGTAAGAAATCAAAAGAAACAAATTGGCGAATATTAGAGACAAATTCAATGAGATCCGATATTCTAGAGCTATGGGTTAGCTAACAATCCCGTTGAGGTTTCCACCTAAATTGTCTAATTAGTTTATCTAGATTATTGATTGACGAGGTTAATATTGCTCGTAGCCTTCTCCCGAAGTACAACTCGCCTATTCAAGCTAACCTAACGTCTATATTCCTATGAAATTAGGATTAACAAGAACGCATTAATAATTCCCGTATAATAACCAAGCAAGGCGATTAGGTATATTCCTATCCTAACCGCAAATCCGCTCCCCTGAAGGGTTAAGATCTTGTTCTACCCAATTTTATATGCAATCTAGAATTCCTCTCCCGAGTTCAATCCTAGATTCGTAGGAAGTATTCAATTGGTGATCAAGCAATCAAATAATTAAGCGCAAGATTGAATAAATAAACCAATATGATAAAACATTAAGAACAATTCAAGCTTCAAACTACAACGTTCATGTAGCATCCAAAACTCTAGAACTAATAAACTATGAAATTTAAGGAAGATAAGAGAAGAAAAACTAGGTAGAAGCCTCCTCCAAGCGTGGTGTATGTTCCTCCACGTGAATTCCCCTTCAAAATATGTTAGATACTCTCAAAAATAAGCTTAGACTTGCTTTTATACGTGTTGGGTAGGTTTAGGGCCGAAATAACCGTGTCCCGGGAAAAATAGGTCAAAAAACTCGTCACCGGCGCCCTGGCTAGCGTCGGGCGCCCACCAGAGCGCTGCCCCAATTTTGTGTACTGACTACAGCGCCACAGGTAGGGCTGGGCGCTGCCTGTGGCGCCCAAAATCGCCAATTTGCCCTGTTTTTGCGTTTTCGTTTGTTTTGGCTCAAATTTCGCGCGTTTCGTCCCCAATTGATCCCGAATCATTCCTAAACATAAAAAACAGTTAAAATTAATATAAATCATCATATTTAACATCTAAAACTCACGAAACAAAAGTAAAATATGAGGCGATATACATAGAAATATATACACTTTAAGCTAAACATCAAAATCATAGCAATTACAAATCTTTCTTCTCTATATTTATTAAAGAAAGTAATTAAAAAAATTTACTTTACAGAATTCCTTTCTAAACTTATACATAATCTACAAGACCCTCTTACATATATAAAGCTTAAAGTAATTGTTTTACTTGCTATTAAAAGGTCGCCGTGTAACATTGATATACTGCAAAGCTGATCAGATGAACCCGTAAAGCTGATTAAATTCACGGCAACAGCTAGTCTGGCATCCGGGCGAGATGGAGTGAGTGAGTGAGTTAAATTGAGGGCGAAAACTAGATCCTCTTCCATGCACGTGCACATGGCATCATCCGTTACGTATGGGACTGGATGTAGAAAGTGTCAACTTTGTGTAACAGTGACAACAGGTTGCATGGATTTTTAAAACTGTTGGGCTCTATAAAGGTAATTACAAGTTGACTAAAACGTTATACTATTTGTATTAGATATGTCGGATGCTTTGTAGAATAATTACACGTTGGATTGCAAAAATATTTAAAGGTACAACAAGAAGTTTTTCAATGTGACAGCAAATGACATTTTTCTTCTTCATCCCAAATGACAACATATGACTTCATTTTGAATAAAAGTACATTATATCAAGTCATATCAATTTGGGCCCTGAATGCATAATTATACATCAAATTGACCATCACTATCATGCTTAGTACTTGATCGTGATGGCCATCACTTGTAAGTTTTGGAATTTTTGCACTAGTACTTATTATTTGATTACTCTGGGGCTTATCTGATTTAAAATGCAAACCGTATCAACCGTAAAACGATGACTAACTATTTGGATCTGCATCTCTTCTTCAAACTAATCGCCAACGTATGAGACAAAAGAATTATTCCCATATGTGCATCAGGGCGGATCAAGGATTTTGGCAGAATGGATACACTATTAAGAAGGGGCGGATCCAGGATATAAATTTTACATGTTCAACCTTTAGTTCTTATTATTGCGCACCCGTTACACTTTTGAATTATAAGTTCCAAATTAATTTTTTTTTTAAATCTTGCGTCTATATATATTGTCCATGTTAAAAATGTTTGGATCAGTTGAACACATTGATTATATGCTACATCATACATTGATAATAGTTTTAATATATATTTTGTTTAATCATATAAGATTTTACCTCGCAACCTCACTTATAGAGGTAGACCCAGTGGCTAGTAACTATCACATCATATAATACTTTGAGCATGAGTGCACACATATACATTAAAGTATTTTTAAAAAAAAATATATAACATTACTATACATGATTTAGGAAGGGGAGCATGGGTTCATGTGCCCCATGGAACCCCTCCTAAATACGCCTCTGCATAAGGTCATCTCCAACTTTTGCCTCCATTTTCTCCTCCAAAATGGAGTAAAGCTACTCCAACCATTGCTCTAATTTTTACTCCAAAAAAGAATATTCTATTTTATATTCTTCTCTCTTTAATATTATATTATCTTTTATCTACTGTAGTTTTATGTATTTTAGTTTAATGTATTTCTAATTTTCACTTTTCAATTTTAGCAACATCTAATATTTTATATTCACACCTTTTAAGTTTAGCAACATTTAATATTTTATATTTGCACCATTCATTTTTTGAGATGATTATATATTTTTGTACAATTATAATTTATAATAAATTTAACTTACAATTATATAAAAATAATAAATGCATGAAAATTAATTCATTAAAATTATAAAACCAAATTTAAGATATAAAATTAATATTATAAAAATATTACATAAATATAATTAGATATATATAAAGAGATAAATTAAAAGAGTTAAATAATAAAACTAATAATAAAATAGAGATGGAGTAACACTATTCATCCCTATTTTAAATGGGAAGCATTAGAGTCACATTTTGGCAAAAACTACATTTTCGAGAAATACAGCAGTGGAGATGCTCTAATATGGACTTTCCTTGTAATGGAAATGCACTAATATATGCTATACATAAACTTTTGTAGGTTTCGACGTAATAAAGTCTTTTTCAAATTGATAATTTTTGAGTTAATAAACTATATCATTTTCGATTTAAAGGAAATAACTCAATTTGTCTGTATTTAAGTTGTTGTTTGCGCAAAGGTATAATTTTCTGTAACTTTGGTAGTTGTTTCAAAACAAGTTTCGTTATTGTTTGACCAAAAAAACATAACACTTTTTGCTAAACTAATCAAAGGATAAATAAGGTGAAGTGTAAATTCTAGTCAAGTACAATAAATTTTAGATCTAATCACGTGCTTAAACAGTAAAGTCCACTGATGCCTAAAACCAATTACGAGGTTATTAAATGAAATTTTTTAGAATGAATGAAGAGGCAATAATGAGCAATAAATATGTAAAATGGCAATAACTATAAGTAGGAAGAACGATTCACCAAAATATTGAATGAGGTGGTTGATTCTTCCCTCTGACAACAACGTGAGACAAATGGATATGGAAATAAACAAAGCTTTCTAGGATCTGATGGGTGGAAAGACAGAATAAACAACAAATCGAATCATTATGGAAAGATAGAGTTTTGTATTATATCACAAGAGTCAACGTTCACAAGAGTTCTTATCGGGGTTAATCCTACATGCCTTTTGCCCCATAACTTTTACTATTTATATGGGATATTCCCAAAAACCCGAAAAAGTACAGCCGTAATTCCTACCCTTCGATACTCGACCTCGGCCTTAATGTCTTGCTTGGTGGTACCCTGTTGTTAGGCGTTGCTCGACCTCGGCCTTATTGCCTACGTCAAGGTCGTGATTCCCGCACTTATTAACTTCTCCATACCATTCCCTCAGTCAAATTTTGACTCATACAGTTAGTCCCTCCGCTTATCGAGGTCGTCTTTTGGTCGACCTCGATGAGCGGACTTCATCAGCAGCAATTCTGGAGAAATTCTGACGTGGTGGTCGAGCAGGGGTGATCGTTGCCGAGATGATGACGTACCGCTCTGAGAGTTGCGGTTAATCAAGTTGGTGCAGGGTGACATCACAGCCGCATGCGTCATCATTGTGCATCTTCCCGAGCCCCTGTCGTTTCGATTCTAGGGCCACTGGCGGTTGTTCGCATCAATTGGAACACCCTAGTTGTCTATAAATAGGAGGGGGAGAGGGGGGGAGATCCTCTCAGAGAAGCTTTTGCATTCTCTAAATTTTTCAATCTTGCACCTTGCATCTCCTTCTTCCTCTTGTGTTCATACTTCCTTTAACTTTTACCGTCACCACCCTTTCTTCGTTTCCGGCTCCACCGTATAACCATTAGCAAAAGATGACTAACGTAACTCCCAACCCCGAGGTGGTCTCAGACCCAACTCCGCTATCGGTGGCCATGCCTTCCTGTGGAGGAAAATCCATTGTTATGGAGGACGAAAGCTTCCCCACTGTCGAGGAGGTCGTTCCTCGTAAGCCAACCTCCCGGTCAGACTTCTCGAAGGAACCTGCTCAGGACCCCGAGCCAGTAAGGTCTGAGATGGAGGCGAAGCATATAGCCGTCCTCATATCCAAATACCACATCCCTGCTCATGTTGACATGGTTCCGACAGGGGACGATGTAATACAGGTTCACTGGCCCGGGTACTGCGTGTTTTATGCCTACCCGTTCCAGGTGGGTTGCTCTCTCCCTCTTGCTCCGCTAGCAGAGGAATTCTGCCGTTACTATGGCGTCTGCCCGACTCAACTTTCCCCCTACATCTACAAGATCTTCCTCTTGCTAACAAAGTTCGTGGAGCTGGCCGGCTGTGGAGTTTCTATCCACCATCTATTGCACCTCTTCGCGCCCAGCTTCCATAGGGGCACGATGATTCACCTTCTCCACCGTGGAACCAAAGGGTTGGTTGTAGGAATGGATGACAAGGCGAATCACCGGTTTTGGTCAACTATTTCTTCATCAAAATCGAGCACGTGGTGGCGAACCCTAGTGAGTTTCCCGAGCAGTGGAATTTTGCCCGTAAGTGTCCTCATTATTGAAGTACGTTCTTTCCCTTTTCTCTGTGTTTTGTGACTTACTTGTTTTTTTTTCCCTTCATGTAGCCGAGAGACATCCCCCTTCTTTGGTCGCCGACATCAGTGAGCGGCTAGCCCAAATCCTGCCCCACACCATAGGGATCCGTGACTGGGCATCCTTCAACAAGAGGTTCGGGCCCAAGCCCTCGACCGGTAAGTCGGATCTCGTTTTTTAGATATTTTGACCTCGTCATAGTCTGTTTCCCTCTTTTACTCATAGTTTCCTTTTTGGTGTTAGGTCGGAGGACTTCTAAGAAGGCGAAGGCTCCCGATCCTCAATTTCGTCAGGCGTTTGCCTCAGTTTGTGTTGGCCAAGTCTGTGCAGAACACTTCCTCTCAGACTTCGATATTAAGTGAATCTGGCCGGCAGACGGTCGTTCCATCAGCAGATATCCCGGCTTGCCCGGTACTGCACCTGGTAGAAGAATCTTTACCTGGCGAGGATGAGGTGGGCCGCTGAAGAAGCGAAGATTAGAGATCAGCGGGAGTGACTACGGCCGTGGACACACCCGAGGGGCCAATAATTTTGGATGCGGAGTTGGCGCGTCCCTCGGTTATGGGGACTTCTCCCTCGCCAGAGGTCGCCGTAAAGGAGAGGTCATTGGAGGCGCTGGATGTTGCTGCGGAAGGAGGGAGGTTGGGGACCGCTGAGGTCGGCTCTTCGTCCTCCCGCGGGAGAGGAAAGACGATCGTCGTATAAGATGATGGGTCCGATTCTGATATTGAACCCGAGGAAGTGCGGACCTTCGAGGAGGGGTTCACTCGGGTAGAAGTGAGAACCGAGGGGTCTACTCAAAATATCGTTGTCCCCTTGGATTTTAATCTGTTGGTCAACTTGGAGCGCGTGGTCCCAGCTTTGGCTCCCTTATGCAGGGGCACCGAGAACAGGACTCTGCAGACGCTGAAGGACGCAGACCTGTCATTAGGAATTTCTGGGATGGCTCTGCGAGTAAGTTGTCTTTTTTAGCGTTTTAATATTTTCTGCTTTCCTTTGCGTTGTTTGTCTTTGCTGACCGTTCTCTGTTTTCTTATCAGACTTTCATTCTGGAGATCGAGAGTGCCCGTCGAGAGGAGAAAAGGGCATCTCTCTATAAAAGGATGGAGTCTAAGTACAAGGAGTATCGTACCAGGCACCGAGCACTGGTCAGTATACTTGGTGAGGACGGTCAATTCCAATCTCTCCGGGACGAGTTGAAACAGAAAGATGAGGAGTTGAAGGAGAAGGATGATGAGCTTGTGAGAGCCATTATCAAGTGCAGCAAGCTCGAAGGGATGTTGAGAGCCAAAGATGATGATCTTGAGGTGAGCAAGGGGGTTATGGCCGAGTGTGTCAACCTCCAGGATCAGGTGGCATCCTTACGAGCCGAGTTCGATCAGAGTGAAGCTAGAGCCAATGGCTTAAGAGACGAGTTGGCCACAAAAATTATGGAGTTGGAGAGAATAGAGAAAGCCAGAATGACTGCTCTGGCGGCGGCACTTGTGGGTACCATTCGCATCTTCAGATTTGAGCGGGCGACCGAAGCAGAGACTTCTACACTTAAGGAGGTGAGGCTCGAAGAGCGGATTGGTGGTTTAGAGACAGAGGTCCCAAATTTGAACGATCAGATTGTTGTCCTTAGGGCCGAGAAGGCGCAATAACTGGTTCAACCGCCTACCTCCCATGCTTCCACTTCCCACGGGATTTGCACGAGAAGTGGGTTCATGTTGAGGCTCATCCTGACATATATACGGGTTTGATGACGACCGGGAAAGCTTCTGAGGCGGAATTCGAGGATGCTCACATTAAGGCACGTGCAGCTCCTGACGCTTGTGGCTACGATCTCGATACGCCCGGGGGTGGATGATGATGAAGATGATTTGGACGGGCTCGAGCCAGGTGCTTGGTATGATGATGAATACTTCAATGGCGAGGGCGTCGGTGAGGATGGAGATGGGGGAGATGCGGCTGAATAGTATACTTGCTTTTGTATTTTTGTTCTTCTTTTCTTCTTTTCTTCTTTTCTTCTTTTTTATTTTTTGTTTTGCGAGCAATTTTTTGGCCCTTGTAAGATGAGTTTTTGGACTGATAATACTTTTGTTGCATGTTCTTGAACTTCTTTTTTTCTTGGATGTTTTTCCTCAATTAACGGCCTTGATTGCGATTTCACTTAGGCCGACTGTAAGTCGAGCTCGTGCGAGGCTGAATCGTAACTTAGTTAGTTCGAGCCAAGTTGTGTGCAAGTATTTTAATTAATTCGAGCAGGGTCGAATATGATCCAATTCGAACGAGTTCGAATGTAAATTGGTTCAAACGAGGTCGAACGACGACTTATCATTCAATTCGAACGAGGTCGAATATAAGTCAATTCGAGTGAGATCAAATGTTGACTTTAGATTAATTTGAACGAGGTCGAATGCCAGACTCAGGTGGGGTCTAATGTTGACTTTAGATTAATTAGAACGAGGTTGAATGTGAGTCGATTCAAGCGAGGTCGAATGTGAGTTTATTCGAGCGAGGTTGAATATGAGTCGATTCGAGCGAGGTCGAATGTTGTTTCCTGGGTTGGCGAAATGTGTAAACTTGGTGGAAACATGTGAACATTATATGTTTGCATATTTTGCTTTGTTTGTACATTCATTGGAGAAGTTTACATATTTTTTCTCTGCTCGTACAGACATTGGAGAAGCCCTAGTCTATCTATCTAGTCCCTTCATTAGTTGGCTTGGAGAAATTGTTGAGAGGTCTGGCGATGAACTGATACTTAACTTCGAGATGCCCTGTTCATCGCCTCATTAAAAACCTCCTCGAGAAAACCCAATTGGGATAAAACTCGGGTGAGAGAAAAAGAGTACGACTTAAATGACGCCTTATCTTTAGAAGTTGAAGTATTTTAGGTGAGCGAAGTTCCAATTGTTTGGTAGCAATTTTCCCTCCATCGTTTCTAGTTGAAACGACCCTTTGCTTGTTTCCTCCGTAATTTTATATGGGCAATCCCAATTGGTCCCCAGTTTGGCTTCCCGTGGGTCTTTGCTCGCCTGTGTTTTTGCTTTGAGTACGTAGTCCCCGACTTTGAGTGGATTGACTTTGGCTTTCTTGTTGTAGTATCGCTCTGCTTGTTGTTTTTGGGCTATAATTCTTATGTAAGCCATGTCTCTTCGTTCTTCGGCCTCGTCGAGATCTTCTTGCCTTATGTTTTCATCGTTGCTTGGACCTCTCTCATTTGAATATCTTAGTCTTGGTTCTCCGATCTCGACCGGTATCACTGCATCAGTCCCATAGACTAGTGAGTATGGCATTTCCCTTGTGCTTATCTTTGGTGTGGTGTGATATGCCCACAACACTTCTGGTAGCACCTCTGGCCACAGTCCCTTGGCGTTTGCTAGTTTCTTTTTCATCATATTCAATATAGTTTTGTTGGAGGATTCAGCTTGGCCGTTCCTGGCGGGATGATATGGCATGGAGAGTATTCTTTTGATGTGCCATTTCTCAAAGAACTCGACGACCTTTTTCCCTGTGAATTGAGGTCCGTTGTCACAACTGATTTCTTTGGGGATTCCGAAGCGGCATATGATGTTCCTCCATATAAAGGCGATCACTTCTTGTTCGCGTATTTGGGCGAATGCACCTGCTTCCAACCATTTAGAGAAGTAGTCAGTTAAAACCAAAAGAAATCGTACATTACCTCGTCTTGCGGGAAGTGGGCCGACAATATCCATACCCCATTTGATGAAGGGCCATGGCGACGTGACTAAGTGGAGGTGCTCTCCCGCTTGGTGGATCATGGGGGAGTACTTTTGGCATGGTTCACATTTTTTTACAAAGTTAGCTGCTTCATTTTTCATTGTGGGCCAGTAGTAGCCTACTCGTATGAGACATTTGACTAGGGCTCGATTGCTGGTGTAAGCCCCGTAATGACCCTCGTGGATCTCTTCTAAGACACGCCTTGTTTGGTTTGGTCCCAGACACTTTGCTAGAGAGCCGCCATACATCCTTTTATATAGGTCGTTGATGATGATGTTGTACCTAGTTGCTTGCATTCGAAGCTTTTGGCTTCTTTTTTGTCATTTGAGAGCACACCGTCTTGTAGGTAGGCGATGATACAGTTGCGCCAGTCCCAATTTAAATTAACAGTACGTACCTCAATTTGGCTGATGGTCGAGTGGAGGAGTGTGACCATGTTCTCTTTTCTGTTTATGCTTTTGGTAGCTACCGCCAATTTGGCGAGGCCGTCTGCCTCGACGTTCTGCGCTCGAGGTATTTAGTCGAGCTGACATTCGTCAAACTTGGGCAGCATCTTGCAGATCTCGGCCTGATAATTTTGTATCCTTTATTCCTTGATTTGGAAAGTGTTGTGACTTGATTGACGACGATTGTGAGTCACATCGAATGACTACCCGTCGTGCTCCGTATTTGAAGGCTAGTTTTAATCCTGCAATCACGGCCTCATACTCGGCCTCATTGTTAGTCATATCGGGACACCGTATGGACTGATGAATTACCTCGCATGTCGAGACCTCGAGTACGAGTCCCAGTCCAGATCCTGACTCGTTTGAGGCACCATCGCTGTATAGAATCCATAGGCCGTGTATTTTGGGGGAAGTACTGGCGGCTTCCCTTTCGACCTCAGGCATTATTTTATCACTAAAGTTAGCGATGAAGTCGGCAAGTACTTGTGACTTTATCGTTGTTCGCGGCTGATAGGTTATATCGTGCTCGCTTAATTCGATGGCCCATTTAGCTAACCTACCCGACAACTCGGGTTTGTGTAGGATACTCCTAAGGGGAAAGGTTGTGACCACTGAGATGGGGTGGCATTGGAAATAAGGTCTAAGATTTCGTGAAGCTACGACCAAAGCCAGGGCTAGCTTCTCGAGGTGGGGGTACCTCGTTTCGGCGTCGACCAAGGTTTTACTAATGTAGTAGATCGGAGATTGCGTACCTTTGTTTTTGCTGACCAGGACTGTGCTCACTGCAACGTCGGACACGGACATGTAGATTAGGAGGCGCTCTCTAGGTTCTGCTTTAGCAAGCAACGGGGGCGAAGACAAGTACGCCTTTAATTCTCTCAGGGAATTGACGCAATCAGAATTCCATTGTAGTTTGTTGTACTTTTGAGTACGCTAAAGAATTTGTGGCATCTATCAGAGGATCATGAGATGAACCTCGATGGGGTGGCTATACGACTTGTCAGCTTCTGCACTTGCTTCTTGTTGGTCAAGTTTTCTGGTATTCCTTCTATAGTCTTGATCTAGCCGGGTTTAACCTCGATGCTTCTCTATAACACCAAAAAGCCGAGGATTTTCCTGAGGTTACGCCGAAGGTGCATTTCTCGGGGTTCAGCTTCATGCGTACCATCTAAGTATGTCGAATGATTCCCTCAAATGGTCGATGTGGTCCTCCTTTCTTTTCGACTTGACCAACTTGTCGTCTATATATACTTCAATTATTTTGCCGAGCTGTTCTTTGAACATTTTGGTTACTAGCCTCTAATAGGTTGCCCCTGCGTTTTTCAATCCGAACGACATGACTCTGTAGCAGTACGTCCCTTGGTGGGTGATGAAAGTAGTTTTTTCCTGGTCTTCTTCCTCCATGAGGATTTGGTTGTAACCCGAGTAGGCGTCTAAGAAACTTAACAGCTCGTGTCCTGCTGTTGCGTCGATGAGCCGATCAATGTGAGGCAATGGGAATGAATCTTTCGGGCAGGCCTTGTTAAGATCTGTGAAGTCTACGCACATGCGCCATTTCCCATTTTTCTTTTTCACCATGACCACGTTATTGACCCATTGGGGGTACTTTGACTCCCTAATAGAGCCGTTTACGAGCAGTTTTTCCACCTCTTCGCGGACGACATCATTTATAGCGGCATTGAATTTTCTCCTAACCTGCCGTACCGACGAGTAGAGTGGTCGACGTTCAACTTGTGTGTTGCTATTTCTTTCGGGATGCCTGGCATATTTGCAGGGGAGAAGGCAAACAAGTTTGTGTTGTTAGTTAAAAATTGATAAAATTTACCTAGTTCTTAAAGTTTGTGGCTGATATAAGCTTTTTTGCTGTGGTCACTTTTATCTAGCTGGACGGGGTCGAGGTCTTACATAGATGTTCTTATGGCTTCCACGACTTTAGGGTCTTTGATGACGTCTTTCAGTTTGTCGTTGTCTGACCTTGACCTGGCTAATTGCTATGCTTTTGTGCCTCTACTTTTCAACTGTTGGGTGTACGTGCAATCTTGGGCGATGCAATAGCATTCTTGGGCCGTGCGCTGCTCGCCACGAATACTGAACACTCCCCACGGGGTGGGAAATTTGACAACTTGATATAGGCTGGATGGGATGGCCTTCATGGCGTGTATCCAAGGTCATCCTATGATGGCGTTGTACGTCGTGTCTTGGTCCATGATGTGGAATGTTGTTTCTAGGGTGGTACCACCGACTAGAACGGATAGTGTGATTTCTCCTAAGGTCCGCTCAACTGCATTGTTAAAACCTGTTAGTGTGATGCAGCATGACACTATCTTATCCTCGAGCCTCATTTGTGTGAGGACTCGAGGGTGGATAATGCACGCGCCACTCCCGTCATCTACTATAATCCGTTTTACATCAGTATCTGAAATGCGTAAAGTAATAACAAGAGCATCATAGTGAGGAAAAGCCAAAATGTGGGTATCCGACCCATCGAAGACGATACTTTCTTCGAGGTCGTCATACCATTCATGGGTGATCGACCGCTTCAACTTGTGGGTGGTTGTGAATTTCACGTGGTTGATTGTCACGGCGTCGCCTCCGCCAATGATCATCTGGATGGTGCGGGCTGGGGAGGGTGGTTTCCGGGAGCCTTGATGCTGCTCTCGCCCACGAGCGAAATTCGCTCTTCCTCGGTCGCTCATCAGCTCTCTCAAATGCCCTTGGTGGATCATGTTCACTACCTCCTGTCTTAAAGAGATGCATTCCTCAGTCTTGAGACCTCATTCCTGATGGAATTCACAGAGTGCGTTCGACTTTCTGGTGTTTGGGTCGAACTTCATCTTTTGTGGACATTTCACCTTTGGGCCGAGCTTCTCTAGGGCGTAGACAATATCTGAAGGGGAAACACAAAAATTGTGAGCGGATAATAGTGGAGGCATACCTCTTTCGCTTCGGTGAGTCCCTGTTTGCGGCCTGGATGGGTCGTCGCCATGGTGGGGGGAGGGTGTGGTATAACGGTAGTTTTGACGTACGGCTGGTGTCTCTCGCAATTGAGGCGCAGGCCCACATGATCCCTTTTATTATCGTTTCTGCGGCTCTTTCTTGACGCTATATGGACCGACATCAACCGCTGGGTTGGTCCGTTAAGGTCGTCCTCGTCTGCTATCACCTCGGCACAATAGGCGTTGTGTATTTCTTCCCAATTGGTGGGGGGGAGTACTTCATGAGCCTGCTTAACACTTGGTCGCCCTCGAACCGCTCCTGTTCAGCCCGTTTTGAAAAGCTGCTACTGCCATTCCCTTCGATATATTTGGAAGAGTCATTCTTACTCTGTTGAACCGGGCGAGGAAGTCCCTGAGCCCTTCGCCGGGTGACTGTTTAATGGCGAATATATCATTCACCTTGGCTTCTGCTTTCTTGGCCCCGATATGGGCGGTGACGAACTTGTCGGCCATTTCCTCAAATGTTTCTATGGATCGCGCTAGCAGTTGTGAGTACCATGTTAGAGCTCCCCCCGTTAGGGTTTCACCAAGCTTTTTCAGCAGTACAGATGTCACTTGTTCTTTAGTGAGATTGTTGCCTTTCAGTGCGGTGACGTAGTGGATGATGTGATCTTCAGGGTCCGTTGTTTCGCCATATACTTTTAAGTAGGGCGGCATCTTGAATGTTTTGGGTATAGCATACGGTACAGCCTCATCGCTATACGGTTGTTCCACAAACCGGCCGGCATCCCGTTTTGGTATAAGTCTTTGGGAGCCTGGTATCTTATCCACCCTTTCTTGGTTCTCCCTCATTTGGTCGCGGAGTGATTTGTTCTCGTTCTCCATCTCCTCCATTTTTCTTAGAATAACAGCGGGGGCATCATTAACAATGCGAGTGATACTTGTTGAAGGAGGGGGGACGTGCTGCTCATTGGTTGTTGTTGTGATGTCGACTCGTGCATCCTCCCTATTCGCCTTTTGAGCAGGTTTGTCGAGTATACTGGTCAATGTACTCGTTAGCCATGCTTCTAGTAGTTTTCACTGATGGTGGCGCTTCTTCCGTCATGGACGTAGAGGCTCCTTTTCTGTTGGAGGCGGTAACATTGCCATGAGGAAGGGGCGAACCACTTCGACTAGGAGAAGAATTTGGTGTCACGTTCTCCTCGTCTTCTCCGTTAACCTCATTGATGGTGTTTAGGAGATTAGCAGTAAGGCCTGCCACCGCCTTCAATCTTTCTTCCCCATTTCCTGCCATGTTTGATCACACAAGTAGGAAAAAGAAATTTCTATATTTTGCTGGTGGTGTTTTTTTTTATTATTTTTAGATCTAGAAAAACTATGACTTTGACTAGAAGATTCTCCACAGACTACACTTTTTGCTAAACTAATCAAAAGATAAATAAGGTGAAGGGTAAATTCTAGTCAAGTACAATAAATCTTAGATCTAATCACGTGCTTAAAGAGTAAAGTCCACTGATGCCTAGAACCAATTACGAGGTTATTAAATGAGGCTTTTGAGAATGAATGAAGGGGCAATAATGAGCAATAAATATATGAAATGGCAATAACTATAAATAGGAAGAACGGTTCATCCAAATACTGAATGAGGTAAACGATTCTTCCCTCTGACAACAACGTGTGACAAATGGATATGGAAATGAACAAAGATTTTTAGGATCTGATGAGTGGAAAGGAAGAATAAACAACAAATCGAATCACTGTGGAAAGGTAAAGTTTTGTATTATATCACAAGAGTCAACTTTTCACAAGAGTTCTTATTATGGTCAATCTTACATGCCTTTTACCCCATATCTTTTACTATTTATATGGGATATTCCCAAAAATTCTAAAACGTACAGAAGAAAGAATATTCAATAGAATATTTCTTTTGGTAGTTCTAAGATCATACTAGCTGTTATTCCTGCTCTTCGCTACTCGACCTCGGCCTTAATGTCTCTCTTGGCGGTTCCTTGTTATTAGGCCCTGCTCGACCTCGGCCTTATTGCCCACGTCAAGGCACGATTCCCACACTTATTAACTTCTCCGTACCGAATTCCTCAGTCAGATTTTGACCCATACAGTTATTGATAGAATGTATGAGTCCACCAAACTGTATAGAGACCTGGTCCTATATCAGTTCCCACAGAAGTAGCTAATGAAACAGTAAGTAGATGACACAAAAGATTTTTACGTGAAAAAGTCCCTACTCAAAGGGATAAAAACCACGACCTACACTAGTAGGATTTCAACTTCACTAACTTGCAATACACCTATTAAAAGCCACTTTGTAATGACTCTATTACAAAGACTTCAACTTCACTAACTTGTAATACACCTATTCCAAGCCACTTTATAATAACTCTATTACAAAGACTTTACAACTTGACTAACTCTAGCCAAGACACAAACACAAGGTTTTATGATTTACAAATGATCTTCTACAGACATGCTTCCAAGTAAGCGAGGTAGAAGTTACAAATGAAGAATAAATAACAAAGACTCAACAAACCTAAGGACATGTAATAACTTCAATACATGGAACTGGTCCTTGGTTATGTTGTTCTTCGTTCTTGATGCCGTTGAGAATCACTTGCAAGATTGACACACACTTGAGAGAATGCTTGATGAGTTCTTGAATGTGCAAGTGATTTGTTTTTCCTTTGCTTGATGTTAATATCTCATTTGTGACATCACTTAGATGATGTAAGCAAGTTAGGTAAATATCATTCCCCATATAGTTGACTGTTGCACTGTAGCTTGTGCAGGCAGCAACTTTACGTCTGTGAAAAGTTGACTTGTGCGGTCACCTCGGGAACTGATAGCTATCTGTTCCCTCTACTGTTCCTTTGACTCTAAAGAGTTGAACTGTGTCCCCAACTGGAGACTTGTTGATCTTTAAGTTCTTAAGGATGTGCATCAGGTTCCTTATATGGTTCTTGACAGTAAGTTTGTTGGATCATCAAAACATAAAATGAAGGTACTTATAACCTGTCAAGTTTCCCCTTTTTGATGATGACAAACTCAAAATTGATAATCCTGCAAAGAGCCACAACAACCAGATAATGTACCAAGAACCTCAGAAAGTTCCCCCTGAGTTTGTAATTCCCCCTTAATCAGTGGACTGCTTTTTCTTGATTCTCAATTTATCTTCCCCCTTTTGGAATCATTAAAAACACAAACAACAAACAGTGTAAAGAAGTCTAGATGACAAACTGATAATTCAAGTTCCCCCTAAGAATCAGAATGAATTGGATTCCCCCTGAATTTGTTCCCCATCTTGTTCCCCCTAAACTATTTCCCCCCCTTTTTGGCATCATAAAAAGATCAGTAACAAGCATTAAGCAAAAAAAAGTCCAGCTTGGTTAACTCATGCCACATGTGTGCACACATTCATGATTGAAAACAAAACATAAGAGCAAAGCATACACAACAAAGGGAGGAAGCTTTCATCAATTTTGGATAATTAAGCAGGGAGCAGTTCCATTGTTTCCAGACACATCCACAAAATAAAAACAGCAAAAACAAAAGTACGAGTCATAAACATCATCAAAACTAAAACAGAGGACATACATTAAGAACTTGACACTTGGGAGAGGGACATTGTTTAGGGAGCACTTGAATGGAAAGGCCTAAATGAGGAGGAAAGGGTTCGAAGAAGGATGTTCATTCAAGCATTGGCTGACACCTGCTCGTTGAGCAGTCTCTCTTTCAGGTCCTCAACCTGTTTCCTGAGGTCAACATTTTCTCTTGTCATACGGGTAACCTCTGTGCTTTTAGAGCTGCTGGAACCAGGTGCCTCCTGAACCTGACTGAGCTGACCTTCGAGAATGGTATTCCTTGCCTTCAACTTCCTTATGTACGGCCCCACAACACCTTTTTTTTTAATTTTTTCTTTCCATCATCCTAGGTATCACAAATCTTGGTCTTCATGGAGGAATCAGGTTCCTCACTGGCATCAACCTTCCTTTCCATTATTTTTCTTACACTCTTGCCCTTCTTTGCAGATTTCCTGGAGATATTCTCAGCAGATTCCTCAGCCACTTTTTCACAGGACTCCTCAACCATTTTCTCATCCTCTTTCTCACCAGATGACTCCCTCTTGGACTTTGGAACAGTAAGTTTCTTTGAGGACTTACGAACTAATTCTACCTCATCGTCCACATTCACGACTAGTGCAGGAGCCACTACTTTCTCATTGACAACCTTTTTATATTTCACCAATCTCTTTTTTCCTCCTTCTCCTCCTCAGGCAAAGATCACAGCTCAGGAACCACACCTGTTAATGGATCAACATTGAAATGAGGAGAGGAAGCAGGATCAGTACTGACCTAGGATTCTTGTGGAGAACTAGGTTTTGTCCCAAGTGGAAGTAGAGGGTTCCTCTTCAGCGGAGGTATCAGGTCCCTCAATTGGTTCCCCATTAGTACTTTCAGGTGCCAAAGTTTCGACAGGCACCAGTTCCCTACCCTCGACCTCTGCACCATTTTCTTCCCCCCTAAGACTTAGATATAACCTCATAACCTCCAACCAGAGTTCCCTCAGCAACTATTGACAGCATATTTTCTTTAGCTTATTGTTTTTGTAAATGATTTTCAGACATGGTGGAGTGTAGTGGGTTGAAGAAGAGAGTTTTTTTTTGTTTGAAGAAGAAAAGAGGAAATGTGGATTATTTGATGTAACAGTTATGAAAGTGACTGTGAGAGGAGTTATTTAATAGGGGTGAGGAACCGGTTAGGAATAGCTATCAATTTTGGGTAGTCGGGTCATTTCAGATGACACACTTGGGTTTAAAAAGCGGGAAAGAGAGAAACTGACAATTTAATGACGTGGCACTGTTTCAGCCGTTTAAAAATTGTGCATGAGAGTACAAAGGAACTACTAACCTGTGTCAAGGGAACCAGGTTCCCTAATAGATTTTGCAAATGTAGGCCTTATCCTTTGACCAACGTGCAATGCGTTAGCTGCTTGTTTGCTCTGTAATCGTCATGCGTGTCTACCTGTAACGTATAAAGATGAGTTAGGTTTTGCTAGATTTTACCTGTACATTTCTTTCATAGCCAATCATTGAGGGGCTGGGTTCTCCGTTGGGTTTTATCAACCCCAGTGCCAGGCGATTTCTCTCAAAATGCTCTTTGCTCAGGACTTTGGTGAATATATCTGCAATTTGATCTTTTGTGCTGCAGAAATTCATGCATATGTGCCCTTTATCAACATTATCTCTGAGAAAATGATGTCGCACATCAATATTCTTTGTTCTCTTGTGTTGAGCTGGATTCTTGGCCATTTTGAGTGCACTAGTATTGTCACATATTAAGGGCACGCACTCAAAGACACACCAAAATCTTCCAGCTGTTGTTTAATCCATAACAATTGAGCATAACAAGATGCAACAACCATATATTCAGCTTCTGCGGGAGAGAGGGCCATTGAGTTTTGTTTTTCTTGTACCCCATGAAATCAGACATGAACCCAGAAAAAGTGTCATGCCAAAAGTGCTTTTCCTATCCACCAGATACCCAGCATAGTCAACATCAACATACCCTATTAAGTCAAGGTTATCTCCTGAAGGATAGTAGAGAACTAGGTCCTGCATCCCTGTGAGATATCTTAGGATTCTCTTGGCTGCTTTTATATGAGATTCCTATTAACTTATCAGTCCCCGTGGGAGTTTTCTTCACTTGTAAATCTAAGAAAAAATTCAGTTACCCCATCATACTCATTTCTAACTCACTTCCCATGAGTTTTGCAAATTCTTCACATAGAAAGTCAATTGTTGCTCCAAAGATGATGTCATCAACATAGATCTGCACAATGAGCAGGTTCCTTCCTCGTTTCTTCAGAAAAAGAGTGTTGTCAATTTTCCTTCTTGTAAAGCCATTTTCTAGAAGGAATTTTGACAACCTTTTATACCAAGCACGAAGATCCTACTTTAACCCATACAAAGCCTTGTCGAGTTTAAAAACGTGCTTCCAAACTCATCAAGTTTATTTCTGAATACCCACCTAGTTCCTATAATAGTTCTGTCAGCAGGTCGTCGAACCAGGTTCCACACATTGTTCCTCTCAAATTGATGGAGCTCTTCTTGCATAGTTGTAATCCAATATGCATTTTTCAATGCTTCCTTGATATTCTTGGGCTCTATTTGAGAGAGAAAGACTGAGAAGGCAAGTGAGTTTCTCGTCTTTGATCTGGGTTGAATTTCTCAGCAGCTAGAGTTCCATGTACAACATCCACAACTCTGTTTTCTGTTTCAGATATTGTGATTGAGGACCAGGTTCCTCTATGTCGACTGGAGTCTCATCTTTGGTTCTGAGGAATAAGGCCCATGCAAATCTGGAGTAGTCATCCACAATGAAGAAAATATGTACCTCTTTCCTCCTCTATTTGGCAACCTCATAGGTCCACATAGATCCATATGGAGTAGATCAAGTGGCCTTGAGATGCTAACTTCATTTTTGGGCTTGAAAGAGGATCTGACTTGCTTTCCTTTTACACATGCATCACACACCCTGTGATCCTTGAAGCTTGACTTGGGAAGACCACGAACTAGGTTCCTTCTTGACCAATTTGTTCAGCAGCGTGAAACTTGCATGACCCAGCCTTCTGTGCCATAGCTCAGCATTATCATCAACAACACTCAAACAACTAAGATCCCCATTTTGCAAGGACTCAAAGTTAGCAACATAGATGTTTTTGTATCTTTTGGCCACTAACATCACTTCACCAGTCACAAGATTTGTGATTGTGCATATTTTAGATACAAATTCCACTTTGTTACCCTTGTCACAGATTTGGGAAATACTGAGCAAGCTATACTTCAACCTCTTCACGTAGTATGCATTTTCAGTAGAGTGAGAAAGAGACTTCCCTATCCTTCTAACTCCCAGAATGTATCCCTTCTTGCCATTTCCAAAGGATACACTCCCCCTCTGCAGGGCCTTCAGTGAAATGATATCATTTTTACTTCCAATCATGTGCTTCGAGCATCCGCTATCCATGTACCTCTGTTGACTGCCCCTTTTCACTGTTCCCTATATAAGGAAATCAAGGGTTAGACTTAGGAACCCAAACAAGTTTGGGCCCCTTGTAATGAGGAAATGGGTGAATAAGGGCTCTTTTGGTCCAATCAGGCATTATACGTTTTTTATGTGAAGGACCAGGTTCCCTAGCAACAGTTACTTTTTCAGCAAAAACTTTGTTTTTCTGTTGAGACTGCATTCTGTCCTTACAACTTTTTTTAAAGTGCCCAGTGTTGCCACAGTGAGTGCAAAACCAATTGTCAAGTACAGTAACGTACTTGCTATGAGGGTTGTAGGGAGTCTTTTCCATTTTGAACCCGATTCCGTGACTATTTCCCCCATTGTTCGTATACATAGCAGTGATTGCATTAGAGGACCAGGTCCACTTAAGAGACTTTTCTAAGTCACTCTTCACTCTGCCTAGATCTACCTTCTATTTTTCTCAAGCTCAGCACTCAAACTAGATTTTACTGATTTTAGATCATTTTCAAGCCTAAGGTGTGCCTCACTTGCAACTTCCTTTCCCTTTTAAGTGTTCACAGGCCTATTTTCCCTTCTTAGTTCCTCAATTGTCTCTTTTGGATCATCCATAACCACCACAAGATTATCTCTCTCGTGTTCTATTTCTCCTAGTTCCGTGGTTAGCACATTTTCATCATTGATGAGACTGTGATATGCATTAATTGAAACATTAGCCAAGGATATACGCTTCTTTTGAGAATAGGATTTCAAATTTCTTTGAACATCCAAAAGGTTTACCTCATCATCATCGTCGTCATCTTCATCATCATCAGACTGAGCCATCAATGCAAGTAATGAACCGTATTCCTTTGCTTCATTTTCCATTGCCATCATGGAGTTGTCTCCTGCATCATTTTCTTCTTCTGATTCGCTGGAGGAGTCTCCCCATGCAGCAAGAGCTTGTTTCACAGCATTGTCAGTTGCATTTTTTCGTTTGAAGTGTTTGTCAGGAACCGGGTTCCTTTTTGCTGCTTTCTCAAAGTTGTGCTTGTAATGCTCTTGCTTTAGAAGTGGGCAGTCTTTGATGAAATGTCCTGACTTTTCGCACTTGTGACATAGATCATAGTTCTTTGGTTTACTGGAGCTACCTCTCTTTGGTATTCCACCATTTTTTTGAACCATTTTTTGAAATCTTCTGGTAAGATAGGCCATATCACTATCTTCCTCGAAGTTTGGTGGAGCAACCATGAAGATCCTTTCAAGGTGTTAACCTTTTAGAAAGAACATGCTCTGATACCAATTGATAGAATGTATGAGTCCACCAAACTGTATAGAGACCTGGTCCTATATCAGTTCCCACATAAGTAGCTAATGAAACATTAAATAGATGACACAAGAGATTTTTACGTGGAAAAGTCCCTACTCAAGGGGATAAAAACCACGACCTACACTAGTAGGATTTCAACTTCACTAACTTGTAATACACATATTACAAGCCACTTTGTAATGACTCTATTACAAAGACTTCAACCTCACTAACTTGTAATACACATATTACAAGCCACTTTGTAATGACTCTATTACAAAGACTTCAACCTCACTAACTTGTAATACACCTATTATAAGCCACTTTGTAATAACTCTATTACAAAGACTTTACAACTTGATTAACTCTAGCCAAGACACAAACACAAGGGTTTATGATTTACAAATGATCTCTACAAACATGCTTCTAAGTAAGCTAGGTAAAAGTTACAAATGAAGAACAAATAACAAAGACTCAACAAACCTAAGGACATGTAATAACTTCAATACATGGAACTCGTCCTTGGTTATGTTGTTCTTCGTTCTTGATGCCCTTGAGAATCACTTGCAAGATTGACACACACTTGAGAGAATGCTTGATGGGTTCTTGAATGTGCAAATGATTTATTTTTCCTTTGCTTGATGTTAATATCTTATTTGTGACATCACTTGGATGATGTAAGCAAGTTTAGTAAAGAGCATTCCCTATAAAGTTGACTGCTGCACTATTTCTGCACTGTAGCTTGTGCAGGCAGCAACTTTACAACTGTGAAAAGTTGACTTGTGTGATCACCTCGGGAACTGGTAGCTATCTGTTCCCTTTGCTGTTCCTTTGACTCTGAAGAGTTGAACTTTGTCCTCAACTGGAGGCTTGTTGATCTTTAAGTTCTTAAGGATGTGCGTCAGGTTCCTTATCTGGTTCTTGACGGTATGTTTGTTAGATCATCAAAACATAAAACGAAGGTACTTATAACCTATTAGTTATGTTCACATAAAAAGTTATCCCGAAAAATAACTTCAAAATTATTTTTTAAAAGTTACAAATACTTGATTTTTAAATTCCGACTGACTTGTAGGAAATACCGTACATCATGCCCTTTTACAATTTTGAATTTAAGAAAATGACCTTTTTAGATCTCTTATGCGTAAAAGATAGATCTCTTACGTGTAAAAGTAAATCTCCCACGTGTAAAATAAGAGATAGGGTCATAAAAGTAAAAACCAGTTTGTAAAGAGCCAAAAAACTTATTGTGAAGATGTTGGTACTTAGATAGATAAATTATGCATATTTAGCTGGGTCAATTGGTTTTTTGGTTCTTTACAAACTTGTTTTTAGTTTTATGATCACCTCTTATTTTACACACGGGAGATTTAATTTTACATGTAAGAGATCTGTCTTTTTACGTATAAGAGATCTAAAAATGTCATTTTCTTAAATTCAAAATTCTAAAGGAGCATGAGGTAGGAATAAAACTATTTAGCTCACATGTCAAAAATTTGTCATTTGTTTCTAGAATTCGTCATCGCATCAAACTATATCAAATAATCGTGAAGAGGAAATAGCAGTTACATTATTTTTTTTATAGTTTTGAGTTTTGCGAATTCCGACCCCTCCAGTTTGTGATAGTTAACTTTTTTGCCATCATTTCTCCATCAACAATAAACATTAACCCTTGTTGCTCCGCTGCAATTTTATAGGAAGCTCTCTCTCTCTCTCTCTGGCACACACCCGCAGAGCTCCCTCTCTTTCCTCTCGATCTTTTCGGCTTTAAAATCTGTGTCGTATGATCTTCAAAAGCTGGGGTTTTTGCTGACTACTGACGCTATTTCGCTCCAAAACATCAAAAAACCCTGTCTTGATTCAGTTTAGGTCTTACAGATCTGTTATCATTCAATATGTTTTGGAAGCTCACTAATCTCTCTTGTTCGCCGGTATGTAGTGGATTTATCTTCTTCTAATGCTTTCCTCGTTGTATTTCAAGTGTACGAACAAATTTTCCTTCTTTTAAGCATTTTATTGGTGTTGGATTAAGTCAGTGTTAATCTGGTGGTTGAGTGTATTACTTGAGTTAGAGTTGAATTCCCACCTTATAGATTGTGGGGTGGGGGGTAATTTAGTGTAGAAGTTATACTATGCTATATGAATGTGCTTTACTTTGGTATATCTACTATATATGTCAAACATATGCAATTCTGAAAGCTTGCTGACTGGCTTTTACCTTTGCCGATCAAAACAAAAAGCTGAGATATTTATTCATTTGCTCTGACGTTTGATTTCGTTCAAAGTCGATGCTCTAATTGTTCAAATATATTTTGCATGGAAGTTTAGGTTGCAACCGTGTTTTTTGATGAGTAGGTCGAAGCAGTGTTAGACAAGGAAAACTTCACATTGGAAGAGCTTCTCGACGAAGAAGAAATAATCCAAGAATGCAAAGCTTTGAACAGCCGTCTGATAAATTTGTAAACATCCTCCCAGTTTTAGCTTATAAATTTGAATTATGTAGTACAGTTGATAGTTTCAGTTTGACAGTCAATTGACATACTGCTTTCAGGGAAGACACTAATGTCTTAACCAAGTATTATTTCCATCAGTAATTTCAAAGTTCATTGGGAGACTATGATTTTGATTTCAGTTTGAGAGATAGAGCTCAGGTTGAGCAGTTGCTGCGATACATCGTTGAAGAGCCTTCCGAGGATGCTGATAGCAATTGCAAATTTAAGTAAGTTATGACATGACCGAGCTTCAATTGTCATATCAATATTTTATAAAATGTACATGCCTATATCTTTGAAAATTAAGCAGTACTTCTGAATGCTGTTTCATTCTGTAGGTTTCCTTTCATCGCATGTGAGATATTCACTTGTGAAATTGATGTCATTCTTAAAACTCTAGTGGATGAGGAAGAGGTACTGTATTCTTAAGATGCAGTTGTAATAGTTTGTATCAATACTTTATCCCAAAAAAAAGTTTATATCAAAAATGCAGTTAGTCTGCCCTGATAATTTGGTCATTTTTCTATTGTGGCACAGTTAATGGATTTGCTCTTTTCTTTCTTGGAGCCCAACCGTCCTCATAGCGCATTGCTTGCTGGGTATTTTAGCAAGGTACAACCTGATTCATCCACATCCTTCGTGTATAAAGAACTCCTTTGTCCTTTATTGTTGAAATGTTATTTGGCTGAAGCTTTACGTAGTTTTGATGCACGCAGGTTGTAGTGTGCCTCATGTTGCGGAAGACAATTCCACTAATGAATTATGTTCAGGTGGGCCTGATAAATTCTATTTAGTTGGTACTTACTACATGCAATTGATATTTCTAGTTATTCGACTTTCTTAGCATACCATCACAATTGCGCTGTTGGATCCTTATTCTTTTTCGAACATCCAGTTATTCCTGCTTTTCCTCTCCCCATGTGACTTATATATCTTCCTTCCCAACCATTCAGATTTGGAAGTTGAAACCAAAAATTTCCGCTCCTGCTTCCAATAGTTTTCTCCATGCTGTCTTACTTATGTCTTCCATGTTAGTATCTTCAGAGTCGCTCTGCTATCCTCTTACTTATTAACCATCCTAAGTAGATTTTAAAAGCCTGCCTCATTTGACATTAAGTTGCAAAATCGTTGAACTTTTCATGGGTGCAATTTTAGGGTGGGATCTCGTGGAGAAGTAAAGTTGTAGTATAAGTGTATAACTTGTTTTATGCTCTTGTCTCACCTTCATAGACATGGTCAGTGTTGTCCTCAGATTTCTTATACGTGGTAAGGGGGGAGCTATGAACGTCATGACCAATGCTTGCTTAAAACTTTTGTGCTGCAAATATTTGAAGCCCCTATTGGAATTAATTGGCTTCAGGCAGCTTGATTATGGGATATATATTGGAGACCATATAAAGGTCCTTTTTATAAGGTGACCAAGTCAAAGTCCTTTATTCTGACGTAAAAAGGAAATTGATTTAATGCCTAAGGGTATGGCCATATGGATTCGTGACACAGTTGCTAGGTGTTTGTGCTTTTTTTTTCTTCCTCTCCTTTTTTCCCTCTAATAAAATCAGTATTTACATCGGTTCTTTTAATTTATTTGCAGGCCCATCATGATGTTTTCCGTCAGATGGTGGATTTGATTGGTATTACATCCATTATGGAGGTTGTAGCACAGTTTTCAGTTTACCGTCTACCAAAATCTTTTTTGTTTATGCTACTTGATTTTAACATATGTGTACATATAGATAGACGAATAATTTTACTTGGGAAGGAAAAACTTTTTTCTCTGATCAGCTCTTTCTTATAGGTTTTGGTGCGACTTGTAGGCGCTGATATTTACCCCAATACTAAGGATGTCATGCAATGGTTGGCTGACAGCAATTTATTAGAAATGATTGTGGATAAATTGAGCCCCTCTGTAAGTCCAAAAATATGTAGCTACCTGATTGTGTGATCATTTTCTTTGGTACTGGTGATAATTAATATACTACGGTTGAAGTCATACAGATTGTCTATGTACTGGGCATGTTTCGGCATTATTTACTGACAGCTTTGTTGGCATGGTTTGTTAATTGTATTTTATTATGTCTGCGTGGTTATATTATTCCTTGGCAGTGCTTTTGCTGGTGATCATTGCTCCATGATTTGCTAGTTCTTAATGTTGGTTTGTTGCTTACTGAACAATAAAGAAAATGTTAAATGAGACTTGGGAGCAAGAGGAGCTAGGATGTATAGTTGATACTTGATAGGAATTACCTACTCCTAAGGCAATAACTTGGACCCAAAATTCCTTTTACTATAGTTGATGAGAATTACCTATTCCTAAGGCACTCAATTTAGACAAAATCTTTTTTATTTTAGTTTTGTGTTCCTTTGACTACACTTAGCTCGTTTAAACTGGCTTTATTTTTTTACACGCTTTTCGTGATGTTCATAGATTCAGTCTTGATTCCAGGATTGCTTAATGCAATTGAACAATCTAGTCTTTTCCTGAAGTACTTCTTGTACACTAGCAGAACATTTCTGATGTAGTGTTCTATTGTTCAGAGTTCTCCAGAAGAACATGCTAATGCAGCAGAGAGTCTATGCACAATAACTCGAAATGCACCATCGCCTCTTGCTACTAAACTATCAAGCCCAAGGTTTGTGGGACTTCTCTTGATGCTAATAGTAAATACTCATCTGTATTATCATTTGTATTTGTGCTGAAAGTAATTTATAATTGATTATGTTCTACAACTTTCTTTGGGTGTAGTTTTGTAGCAAGGATATTTGGTCATGCCCTTGAAGACTCGTATTCGAAGTCCGCGCTTGTCCATTCATTATCTGTATGCATATCTTTGTTGGATCCTAAAAGATCAATTCCATCTCCGATGATGTATTCTTACCGCTGCCAGTATGTTTATGAGTCATCCGTGCATGTCAATCCTGAGACTATCAGTGCAATGCTTCCCAAACTCGGTAATTTTCCTGTTTGGAAATGTGTATTCAATTTAATTGCTGCATACTTGTTTAAATGTCCTTCTACCCTTTGGAAATCAAATTAACATTGTCTAAAAAGGGTGGTAAAAAAGTCATAGAAATTGAGCCATCAGAGAACAGGCCACAGGTCACACAATGTTATATCAGTGATTGTTGCTGATGATTTTTCTGTCACTGCCTCTCCTTGTGAAAGTTGTAATATGTAATATGCCATATATGACGCAGGCAACTTGCTAAAGCTGTTGAACATATCATCTGATGACAAGATTCTTCCTACAACGTATGGTGAACTCAGGCCGCCTCTAGGGAAGCATCGGTTAAAGGTTTGCTCGTTTACATTCTTATAGAAAAAGAGATGAATGTCTTTGTATCCATTTCCAATTTGATAGGGATCCCCGAGAAGGATATGCCAAGCTAGATGTTCCTTATTATGGTTTTCCTTCATAGTTTTCAAGGATCAACTGTTTTGTCACAAGCAGTTATAAAAGTCTGCTTGTTAAATTTACTGGATTTGCTGTCATACATTTACCAGCTTCTAGTAGCTTAGACAAGGTACTGACATGAAATTACATGTAATGCATATCTACATTTATTTAGTACTGCTAGTTTGTTGGGCTGATAATCTTGGCTGAATCTCCTACTCTGTATCTTAGACTGGTTTACTTCTTTGTTGTAGATTGTGGAATTTATCTCTGTTCTACTAAAAACCGGCAATGAAGCTGCAGAGGAAGAATTGATCAGCTCTGGGACAGTTGAGAGAGTCCTGGATCTCTTTTTTGAGTAAGTTTCTTTATGCTCCTGGACTCGAGAACTTATTGGGTGCACAAAAATCATTGATCTTGTATTGCTGACTTTCTTGCTATTTTCTTCTTTAATGTTCTAACAAGTTGCATAAATGCCGTATAGGTACCCATATAACAATGCATTGCATCATCATGTAGAGAGTATAATAAACTCATGCCTGGAAAGCAGAAACAATATCCTTGTCGATCATCTTTTTGAAGAGTGTAATTTGCTTGGAAAAATTCTTCAAACAGATCAACAGCCCACAGTTTCTGGCGATGGAAGTCAGGTTGATCTTAGTGAAGCAACTGACTTCCTTTCTGTGAAGTTTTTAGCTCGCAAATTTATGTGCTTTTTTTCCTTTATTTATCCCAACTTCCCTATGGAATTTGAATATATTCAACAGTAACCTTGTATTCTCATTGCAATCAATAACATAAAATATTTAATTTGTTTTTAATTGCTGCAGCCCACATTTCCTGCTATGGGTAAACGAGCACCCCGAGTGGGTAACATAGGACATATAACACGGATTTCTAACAAACTTGCTCAGTTGGAAAGCAATGACAATCGCATTCGAGCACATCTTGAGGTGAGTAATAGCTTTAAAACTTGTTACTTGTTACTTGATACATATCACAGAAGTTGAATTCTGAAGTTCTCTGAAGTCTCAATCTAATTGCTAAAAGGTTTTTAAGCTTTAGTGTTCGAACTTACTATTTTGTTGTCAAGAGAACTTCATGATGGATGTGGACAGATAATTCTGACATTCAAATACCTACCCACCCCAATGCTCCAAAATAGAAAAAAATATTTAAGAATTGAAGCTTGGTTTGTATCTGAGTTCTTGGGAAGGAATGTAGTTGCATGGAATGTTATACTTCATGTGTTAAATATTCATTCTACTAAACTAAATCCATCCTTTTTTTTATTTTAGTGGCTGTATATTGTTGTGGTGGTGTTCTAATAAAATATATTTTTGTGGTTCTGTATGTAAATATTGTATGCTACATCTAGTTACTTTTCTCTCTTTTTGTTGCTACTGTGTGCTTTTGACGATAATTGTGTAGGTTTGGTGCAAGATGCTGTTACATAACGTTCCCTTCAATAACTATTATTTGGCATCCGATTTCGTGCACAAGTTCCAACTCTGCTTATGCTAATGTGTTTTCTTTACTCCAGAAAAATATGGAATGGAGTGATTGGCACACTAACGTCTTACAGGAGCGTAATACAATCGAAAATGTCTATCGATGGGCTTGTGGGTAAGTTTTTGCCTTTTCTAATTCTGTAACTTGAGTTTTTAATCTTAGTTTTTAAATCCTGTAATATGAGACATATCTTAAATGATAAAGGCGGAATACCAACTGTGTATTTCTTGTTATTTTTTCTTTAGACACAATGACTATTTATTTCGAATGTGTATTTTTATTTTCGAGTTAAATCAGTTAAAAAAAAAAGCTGCAGCTCCATTATTTTTTTTACCAAATAGAAAAAAAAGTATAGCCAAAATGATGAACTTGCAATTGTGTATTTTTTTATTTCTTCCTTAGATACTATGGCTATTTATTTTAACTGTGCATTTTTTCTTTTTAGGGTTAATTATGTAAAAAAAGATACTTGCTTAGAGCTCCTTAATTTTAGCTAAATAAAAAGTTTTAGCTTAAATGATGAAGCTTACACCATGTATTTTTGATAGGGTGAAAATCATTTTGATCCCCCAACTTTGCCTTAAAAATCATACTCCTCCTCCAACATTAAACAATAAACACATTCTGTTCCTCCTATTATATGAATTTTCTATTTTACCCTTGACGTTTTCAATTCCTCCTTTGTGCACATATATATATATTTTATCTTAGCTAAGTGTTAAGTGTTTTGCCAATTTAAATATCTTATTATAAATTTGATAACTAAATTTCAATAAAAATTAACTAGAATATTACTTTTATTAATTTGTAACAAAATTTACCGTTACTCTTTTTTATTGTTACTTCAATATTAAATATACAATTAAGTTTTACTTTCTCTTTTATTCTTTATTATATATATGTGTGTCTGTGTGTGTGTATGAATTTTTATTTCCGTTAACGAAATATTTTCTGAATCATAATTTAAAGAACATCTAAGGTATAAATACGTAATCTTTTAGGAATTTATTATAAAATTCACCTCTAATTTTTAATTATTATTTTAACTGATATTAATAAGATCTTTTATTCTAATATTTCAATTACGCCCATTTCTTTCATCATTCAATTTCAGTAAATTATATATGATTGATTATAGTGTTCACTTTTTTAAAAATATAAAAAAAGTATTTTCACTAATGGTAAATTCATAACATAGATTAAATAGGTTTAACAAAAAGATTAAGGCTGATTAGACTGAGGGTAAAATAGGCATTTTAGAAATACAATTGAGTTAGGAGGAGCATAATGTCTATTGTTTAATGTTAGAGGAGGAGTTTGATTTTTAAGACGAAGTTGGGGGATCAAAATGATTTTACCCATTTTGTATATCTTTTTAGATGCTATGGCTATTTGTTTCAACACTGAATCTCTTTTTCAGGTCAAATTTTGAAAAATTTAACTGAAACTTGATCATTTTTAAGCAAATAAAAAAGTTTAGCCTAAATAATGGAGTTCTGGCCAAATTTCATTACAAATTTTATCCGAAAAAGATGATTTAAAAGATTAATACATTTAAAAAGGTGAAAAATGTATTTTATTATTAAAAAATGCGAAAATCCATGAGACAGGTACGTGCATTGCCACTTTCATGAGATGAGATTGTCCAAGGGGGTAACAACTATTGAATAGCCTAGTTACGACTACAGATAGTTTAAGGGTGCCCGGTGTCCATCATTGAAAGTGGCATCTCTGTTTGCGCACATTGGAGAAAGTGCTCTGCTAGTGAAATCGGTCCATTGACACCTATAATTGTTTCAACCAAGGCCGAGCACTCTTCTCGAATTTTTGGATGCACTCTCGCTTTAAGTAGCTGAAACCTCAATAATCCGTGCCTAACAAAGGAAGGACATAATTAGAAAAACAAATGAAGAGATGTTCAGGGCATGTAGAAAACAAAAATAAAGATCTTTAAAGTGTGCAACTACATTGAATAATTCACTCGTGTCGATTCTCTTAAAACATATTTTGGTGTCATAACGGGCACCGTCTCTTTGTAGTGCTTTCTAGCTCAATATTCGAATTTTCAAATACTAGGAGAAGTAAAAAATGGGGGCAGAGAAGAAATGGGTGGGGTAGCGAGTAAGTAGGGAACAAGGATGTGCTTTTGTCGGACACAAGCTAACATGAATGTGTCCTTTGATGAGATTATATACTGCCTGGATATCTTACAAAATGGATGAGATGGATTTCGACTGAAACTCTTGTAATCAAGAAGGGAAGTACAAACTTGGAAATATACTTGAAAAGAAAATGAAAGATCTGCTGATGTTTTCTCACATCCTCTCACTGTCCTTCTCAGTTCCTGAAGCAAGTAGTGGAATAAATTCATAATTATCTTCCTTTTTTATATAATTAGCCGACCAACTGCATTTCAAGATAGGACAAGGGACAGCGACGAGGAAGATGCTCATAGCAGAGATTATGACGTAGCAGCTTTAGCAAATAATCTGAGCCAAGCATTCCAATACACCATATATGATAATAACGGCGCCGAAGAGGTAATTGGTTTGTCTGATACCTTCTAGTCATGCTTACTATTCCAACATATCTTTTTCTTATTGCGGAAAAGAAGTTTGAGGTTAGGGGAGGGGTGTTGTTCTGTAGGTAGAGGAGGAAAGGAATCCAAAGAACTCAGGGACAAGTGCTCTGCAACCTCGACACAACTTTTGGGTTGTGGTTGGGATTGAATTTCAGTCTAGATTTATTCATCCCTGGTTTTTCTTGCATGTTAACAGGGTCATGGAGCTCTTGATCGGGACGATGAGGTACTAATGATTTTTTTCTCGTTAACTTGTTTTTCTTTTGGATGAGAAATGGAGTAGTTAGAAAATGCATAGTAAATTGATAACTTGTGTGAGATTCACTAATTGTTTTTTATTATATGCCTTAGTGTTCACCATGATGTTACATTCATGCCCATGCCTTTGTAGGATGTTTACTTAGATGAGGAGTCTGCTGAAGTTGTCCTGAGATTGGGAGATGACCAAGGGAGGTGAGTTCCAGTTGTCTTTTCCGAAGGAACTTGTGTCAAGGGACATATTGAGCATATTTACTTTCAGTACCGTTGATTTATGTACTATAATTAGCCATATGCAAATGATATTAATTTCTTAGCCCACCAAAGGAAAATCTAGAAAATTTAAACGTATTTTAAAAGGAGTAGGGTAGCTGAGAAACATGTGTCTACTTCCAATTTTATGACCGGAGGAATGCGTTCTGTTTTGTTTCTGTGGCATCTCTTTCATTGGTAAAACTGGTAACTCTATGATGCAAACTAGTCCCAGCTAGCTAAAATTTTAGTACTTCTAGGGGATGGGACGACCATACATTAGATGTAAATGATACATATACCTATGCTGAATAATGTATCTTAAACAAGACGTCAACTTGTATATGGTCTTATGTTGAATTTGTTTTAAATATGCGAAGAATATGGTACTTCTTGTAGGCTTCAGAGTTGTTCGCATCTATCAGTTTCTTGGTATCTGAACCTATTATCTTGTATAACACATTTTTTTATAAATAAACAACCTTTTGCAGCAATTTGTTCACAAATTCAGATTGGTTTGCTTTCCGAGATGATAGAACTGGAGATCCCAAGAGCACCGCACCTACTGAGGTCATGGAAGATATCAACCCTAATGGAACAGCAAACGGAGGTAACATGAATTGTGATGAAGAGGTGGTAGTTGGAGAGCTGGATGAATTGGTTGAAAGCAAAAGTTCTACAGATGGAACAGCCAGTTCTAGTTCAAATGCCTTTAATGGATTTGGTGGAGCCAATTCTGCTAATGTTGGAGATTTCAATCAACAGAATGAGAAAGCAGGTGTGTCAGGTGATGTGGGTTTCTTCCATTTTGAGAGGTCAGACAATGATGACCCATTTGGAGACAGGCCTATACCTGAATGGGTTTCATGGGGGGGTGGCTCAGTGGGTGGATCTGTGAATCCTTTTGAAGATAATGGTGACTGTAATGGCAACCTCGTGAACTCAGGGGAGGCATCAGCTCCCCCAATTAGTTCCACTTGTAATGGTGGAGAGTCTATTCCAAATGGTGTATCGACATTTCCCGAGTCTAGCAAAAGTTCATCTGTTTGTGATTCTAGTCAGAAAGCAGCCACTGTACCTTCTTTGTTTGAAGAGGATGTTGAATTTGTTGGTGTAGAAATAGAGGGTACTGAAAAGGCAATGGAACATGCTCTTAAGGAAGGGATTGTCGGAGAAGCAGCTCCATTGAAGAGGAGCTTAGTTCCTAAGATTCCAGAAAAAGATAGTACAGATGAGGGCGGGTCAGGGGTAAAAGAGTTCAACGATGCTAATTATTGGAGAGTCGACCAAGAAGTCGCGGTACTGGAGTAACTGCTGCAATTCTGTTGATCTTTATCTGAATATGGAGTTCAGAGCTGATGGGCAGGATACCCATTTTCAGTTGGTGAGGTTATACAGATATGTACAGTGTACTTTTTGAAACAAAAGGATAACATATTGGTTGTTAGTGATTATTTATTGTTACACTATGTTTACTGTTCAGGTTTTTCTTTTCATTAAGTTAAAATTTTGGTTTTTATCGCATATTCATTTAGTTTTGGGAGTCTTGTATGGATTCTGGAGTAATCTCGTCATGAATAATTATACATGTCTTTTTCCTCACTAACTGTTCAGTTTAAGGCACACTTGTGGGATGCTTGATTGAAACAGTATCGGTGTGTCCGGACAATGTTTTCCAATTTTCTTATGTTTAGTTGGTTTAAATGTTTTGAATTTTTTTTTTCTTGTGAACTCATTTTCCTTCAATTGGAGGGAAATGTTTTCCTTATCAAGAGAAGGGAAAGCATTTTCTAAAACTCTTTCTCAACCTTCCCACTTCACACCCACCCACCTAACCCCACCCCCTCACTCCAAAAAGGTTTTTTTATTTTATTTTAAATTTTAACTTTTTTTCCGTCATCACCCATTTCTTAATGTATAATATTATATTACTATATTATTTAAGTGTATAATGTTCGGATAGATTATATTATTTTTTTCTATCATTTTGTCATATTTCAACAATTTGAAAATATTTGAAGAATAGGCATATAATATTACATAGAAAAATTAGAGTATAAGGTAATAATTTTAAGAAGGTAGGTGGAGAGATAAAATTATTGTAATGGCAAGATGAGAAAAGAATAAGGTAACAGCGCGATCAAAACTTGTTCCTTACATAAAAGAGATATTTTCATCGTTATATAATAATAAATTTAACAATATAATACAATAAAATTAAAATAATAATCAAAACAATTATTGTATTTAAAGTAACAAAACATTATGTTACAATTATCCAAACAAACCTGTGAAGGTTTAATTGATATACTCCTGTGCTAGGAATTCAATTTATTTTATTCTCATTACTACTTCAAATCATGCCATTCTTCCTGGGCAGGGGTGTACATGGACCGGATTAGTTTGATTTTTATCAAAACCAAACAAACCAACTATATCCGTTTGGATTAATTCGATTTTGTCGTGTTTTTTGGGTTTTCAGATTTTTTTGTTACATAAATATTATTTCAATCTTATTTTGTTTAAATTTTGATAAGTAAATATAAGTTGGTACAATTAAAAAAATTCACAAACATATGATCTATTAAAATATTCTTATAGGAGAATTTTCTTAGTAACACATGATAGTTTTTTTTAGTCATCTGATAAAATTTTTCGTTGATCCACACTTTCAAGGTTAACCGAATTTAATAACTAAACATAAAAATCAACATGATACCTAAATAATGATATGTTCTATTTAATTTTAAATTATTGAAATACCAATTCAAATTCAAAAAAGTTATAGAAATTTAATAAATATTGACATATGAATATGAAAGAAAAAACGCACTTCAATAACACTTGATAAGAAAGTAATCACACAACTCATTATTTAAAGTTAATAAAAATGGAACACTTCATATTAACTAAATGTTATATCTCACAAGATTATCACAAATGTTTCTAGATGTTTTCTGAAATAAAATTCTATTTAAAAAAAAAATATAAATTATATATTTATATATCAGTTTGATTCGAAATTTTTACTCAATACTATACCAAATCAAATCAAACATAATTGATTTTTTTAATTGGTTTGGTTTGACAGTTCGGTCTAATGCGGTTTCTGATTCGATTTGTACACCCATATTCTTGGGACCGAGAAATATTAGCGCATGCACTATTTCTCTTTTTTTCTTTATTTCTTTTTCCCCTTCAAAATTCTGGAAGAGGATAGTCGTGTAGAATAAAATAGTCTAATGAATTGAGAATTTTTTTTAATTACTAAGAGATTATAATAACTCGAAATAAGAATTAATCGAGAATTTGATACCATACAAATTGAAGATTCCAAAAACTTAAAAGAGACCACAGCAATTGAAAGCATGTTCCAGAATGTTCTTACTCACGCAGCTTTTGCCCGAGATGAATGGGACAAAATCATCCATGGCTTTGGAAGTATCTCGAAGAGAAGAATCTAGAGCCAGAGTCCCATCGAAATTGCTACTTATATAAATACTCATATGTACAAACGCAGTCTCAGTCTCACTTATATATATTCCATTCCAAAAAAGATTATCCAATCTATCTACTCAGGAAAAAACAATATCTGTAAATAAAAGATGATTGAAGTGGTGTTGAATGATCGACTGGGGAAGAAGGTGAGGGTGAAATGCAATGAGGACGACACCATTGGAGATCTAAAGAAGTTGGTGGCAGTACAAACAGGAACTCGTGCCGATAAAATCCGCATTCAAAAATGGTATACTATCTATAAGGATCATATCACCCTTAAGGACTACGAAATTCACGATGGGATGGGTCTCGAGCTCTACTACAATTGATTATCTATTTGTATTTATATCTCGAGTTATTAGTTTCTACACAGTCTGTGTTTACCCGGCTGAAAACTGAGTAACAATTTAAATTTATAACGAGGTTTTAAAGATATGTGATCTAGTTCAATACCAATTAATAAGTAAGTAATATAAGTAGCGACCTCGAGCTCGGTGACCCCGAGGTGAATCAAGAACATTAAAGCAATAATAAAGTTTAAAGGACAATTCTGATTAACAATGAGCGAAAAGTAAAGTGTATATTCTTTGGCAATGATTAGATGATCTTTACAAATGATTAGGGTCCCTTTATATAGGAGGGAATTCGTGAATAAGGTACATTTCTATTTACAATAAAGAATATTACTAGGAGAACTGTATAATCGCCTAGTACGGATTTCTACTAATTCGTACAAATCTATTCCGAAATATACGCCATGATCTTGGGGACGTGGCGAGAATCTTGTCCTTCCGTAATAGACTCACAACAGTACTATTTTGGCATTGATCGTACTCGGCTCCGATGATCTTCGGCACTTAGGCCTACGGGCCTCTTATTTTGCCTTCGAGCCCGAGCTTGGTCTTTATCGAACCTCAACTCTCGATGTGACCTCTCGAGCCTACAAAATTAGGGCATATGATTTTGACCGTGTATAGATAGTCCCCACATTTCTTAGAATGAAATGACTAGAAACGATTTGATTCTCGACCCTTCGATGCCCCAACCATGATGTCAGTCTCGTGATGTCAGCAACTAGCGTGACTGAAAGGTCGCGAAAGGTCGCGTCTGCATATCTTTCCAAAGGCCATTAATTGAAAATGGCTGATTGGTCAGTTGTTTGGCTTCTTTACCACGCTTGAGTGACCTCTATAAATAGGCCAACTCCTCCACTTTGCAAACTTTACTTAAACTTTTTACTTCTCAAAGCTTTCATAGGACTTCATTAGCTTCTTCAATCTCTGAGCTCACCATTCTCTTCAACTTGTGCCTATTTCTTTTTCTTCTTCTGAATTTTTCAACAACAATGGCCAAAACTTCTAAGATAGTTCCTCAGAAAGAGAAAGCCTCTTCATCATCACGCCGATCCAAAAGCAAAACGATGGTACCACCTCGTATTGAGGAGTGTATTCTTGGGCCTTGCGAAACATCTTCCGATTTCAAAATCGAAAAAACTTCCTCAGTCCCAGGTCGATGTGAACCCATGTCTTGGTATATTAGTTTGATAACCGAAGCCGAACTTAAGCAGGTGAAAATAGATTGCAAGTGAGAGGAAAAAGACGTGGTGGTCCCTTCCCCTGAAGAGGACATTACTGCTCACAAAGCAGGGTACCTGAGTGTATATACCTACCCATTCACGTTGGGTCCCGTAGATCCTGCTCTAGGTCCCATAGACCCAATCATTCTCGATTTTTGCCAACAGTACCAAGTGACTCTCGGTCAGATCTACCCCTCATTCTGGCGAATCGTCAACCTGATTAGATACTTCTCGATCCAGGTCGAGGGGATGTCTTTTACCCTCGACCATCTGATTAGGCTATACAACCCTCACCTTTATCGAGGTGGCCTGATAAAGTTGCAACGCCGGTCTTCGAGATCTCTCTTCTCCTCCATCGATGAAGACAAGGATTGAGGGTGGATGAGCCGGTTCGTCCGAATCAGGACCTCCGACCTGATTCCTGTCGAGAGGATGCCATTCCTTGAGGAATGGAATATGAAATGTAAGTACAGGTCTATCGATAGCAATCGAATATTCCATCTTTCTGCTCTTTCTCGACCTTATCCCTTTCTCGATCTCATTTTTTCATAATGATGCAGCCGTTGCTTGGTTTCCCGGTGAGGTTCCGGACCTCCCAGGTTGGGTTTGGCTTCTGGGCTCTACTTCTTCATACGCCGAACGAAGTTGGTGTGATTTGGCCAAAGGTCGATGGGAGGCCAAAAATCATGGTGAGTTCTATCGTTTGTATATTTGTGTTTCTTAGTGAAATACTTACTTTTACTTTTATTTTTATGCAGGCCTCGGAGATGCCGTTTCTATGCGGCTGCCCCCGCCCGGTAAAGGAGAAATCCCAAAACCTGTTAAGGAGAAGAAAAGGAAGAGGGGGTCGCCTGCAAGCTCCCTGAAGCCAAGGAAAAGCCAGCTTCGAAAGCCTAAGGCCGATAGCGGTGTCTTATCTCTAGAAACGGCCGACGTCTTCGTGATGAGATCAAAGAGAGAGACGGCGCAGAGGGAGAAGATGATGGATGCTCATTGGGTAGCTCGAAAAAGAGTAAGCACTGATGCTTCGAAGGCCGCTGAACCGATGGTGATAGATGCGGTTCGTCTCGAGCCGAAGAAATTTTTGAGGGGAGCTTGAGCAAAGTCCCCGAGCCATCAAGTGACAAGAGTACGCCTCGTCCCGGGGGGCACTTGGCTGATGAACTCGGAGAGCCTAACTCCGAGGCCCTCTGAAGACAGGATAATGCCCCGAGTGATTCATTCGGGGTAATCAATGTGGACGACTCTCCGCCGGGCCCAGTGTTCTCTGAGGGGAAAATACGGGATGCCCAGGCCATGAGGACTCCGGATGCGGGAACGTCCCACGGCGAGAACGACATCTTTTGGGAGTACCTTGCGGGAATCGAGGAGGGCCCTGATCTTGATGCCTCGTTCATTTTTGATGAGGCCGAAAAACTTCGCAAACAGGAAAGCTTTGTCCTCATAACTACATTTCGAGTTTGATTTTTTCCCTCCTAAGCCTGACTCCTTTTCTTTGTGTCCCTTTACAATCAAGCATTTTCCAAGTCTTGGGCCGAGCTTTCCCGGTGTGAAGCTGAGTTCAAAAAGCGCGTGGCAGAGATGGACGACCTTAGGGCTCTCTACGCCAAAAGAGAGGGGGAGATCGGCGATCTTTGATCCGAGTTGGCAAAGGACCATCAACAACAAACTGAGCTTCGTGAACATGTAATATAGCTTTTGAGGGTCTATTATGTTTTTAATTGGTTTGGTTACTAACACTTCAATTCTGCAGTTCCAGCAGAGGGGCGAGCTGGTGGAGGAGCTTCGAGAGGAGCTCAAAATGAAAGAGGCTGAGACCCTTGGGTGGAGGCAACATATGGACCATCTCACCTTAGAGAAAGATACACTTCGGGAACACCTGACCTCAGTTGAAAACCAGCTCAAAAGTGCAAAGGAGGAAAGCTCGACCTAGAGCCGCAAAATTGAAGAGCTCGAAGCTAAATCGGCCGCTGAGCTTGCTAAAGCCAAATCCGAGGCTGAGGTGTTCGTTTCCTCGTATTGAGCTGACGCCGCTGCTTGTAATGCTCAGGCACATGATATATCTACTACGGCCGAGCTTAATTTATCATGTTCCCTCAACCATGCTAGGCTGGAGTCCTGGAGACAAACTCTCGAAGAGGTGCATGCTCGAGGCTTCGACCTCTCGGCCGACATTGAAAAGGCAAAAAGTTTGGAGGAAGAGGCATCTGCTTTGCTCTCCGATGATGAGGGTTCCGCTAGCGGCTCTGAGAGCAAGGGAGACGAATATGAAGTCCCCGAGGAGGAGGAGGTCCCCGAAGATACAGCTACCGAGGATACAGTTCCTGGGGATGTTGCCTCCGAGAATGTAGCCCCGAAATAGATTAGGTTCTTTTGGTTGTTTGCTTTTGTGTAAGGGCCCCTCGTGGGTGTTGTAAATATATTTTGTAAACATCTCTTATGAATATAAATAACCTCTTTGCTTCATCTTCGATTTGCGTTGAATTCTATTTTGTCTTTATCTTGTGGAAAATTTTGATAACTTCAATGATCAAGTGAGCATTGGGTCGGATTCTGAATATAACAACCCTTAGGTTTTTTAGTGATCAATGGGAGATATTTGAACTTATAATAGAATACCTCGAGCTATGTTTAAGTCGATTTGATGCGAGCTCAGGATGATGGGACTCTTGAGTCTGAGCTGAGTGAGAGCAAGGTCTCGAACTCCATATGATTTGGCCCTTATGCTCTTTAGTATTGGCCCTTAGTCTCTTTTAGGTCGGCCCTTAGGCTCTTTAGGTAGGGCCAACTTGGCCTCTAAAACGACTATAATTTTTCCCTCTTTTACGCTAAAAGACTTAGTGAAAATTTTGGTATGCCTTAGCATGTGTTTTTTGTACCCGTTGGGTTTTTAGAAGGTTCGATCGATTGGAACCTCGTTTGTAATTTGTTGTGTAACAATAATTAACTACCTCTTGAGGTTTTTTCGAAGGCTTATGTTATCGAAGCCTCTAAATTATTCGAGGGATGGTTTTATCGAAGCCCTTTATCATTTGCTTTTGCCAAGGGTAGCCTGATTTAACCGGTTTTTCAAAGTGTTTGAAGGCCTTTAATTTTATGGCAGAAGTCGGACGTCTCCGAGCCGCATTATTCCGGCCGTAACCTTTTCATATGACCGTAGTCTTTAATATGACCGTATCCTTTAATGTGTCCGTAGCCTTCGGGTATATCTCTTGGACTTGTTTCCCGATAACCTTTCGAATTTGTTCAAAAGGTTAGTCCCCGAGTATGGTGGCCTTGGCCTTTATATCGAGGGGATGCCTCTTAGAGGTCTTATGAGTTTGAGATTTCGATGATTCGGATGTGTTGACTGTCGATGACAGTCCTCAAATATTTGGGGTGCGTTTGCGCTCTGGCTCTTGAGCCATTTCTCGTAGAATTATAAGTATGAAGCTCGTATAATAGTAGACTTCTTTGAGACATAAAGTGTTTTGATATAGCAAGAATGCTTCTTTGAATAATTGATACATGCGTACATGTTTTGCCATCGGAGGCTCGACTATTCTACATGGACACAGTTCATTTGACCGTTTGGCCCATTACAAAGTTCTCCTATCGAGGCCCTCTTTGGCGTGAAGTATTTTCCTTGAAAATACAACCTCCGAGGGTGATGCCCCCTAGTATTCGAGGTTGATTTAAAAGAAGCCTTGAATACTTGTTGAATTCTCCTTAGGTAGCATATAAATTTTGCCTCATTAAAAACCTTGCCGAAAAATCCCATTTGGGATAAAACCTGATCTAAGGGAAAAAGAGTGCAATGCATGCTTTAAAACCTAAGGTCTTCGGGTTGAAGGATGCCTCGATGCCTTCGATCGAACACCTGCAAGGAGTTAGTCTTAAATATAAATGGAAAAAAGGGAGAAGGTCATGCCTTAGGAATAATATTGTTTGAGTAGTGATACATTCCAATTGTTTGGTAGTTGCTCGCCTTCCATTATGCTAAGTTTGTAAGATCCCTTCCCTACGACTCCGATGACTCGGTACAGTCCTTTCCAATTGGGGCCTAGCTTCCCTTCGTTTGGGTCTCGAGTATTAAGGGTTACTTTCCTTGGAACTAAGTCCCCGACTCCGAAATGGCGAAGTTTCACCCTTCTGTTATAATACCTCTCGATCCTTTTCTTTTGTGAGGCCATTCGAACTAGTGCGCCTTCACGTTTTTCATATAGTAGTTCGAGACAAGTGTTCATAACCTCGTGGTTCGAATCCTCGGTAGTATGCTGAAACCTGATGCTAGGTTCCCCGACCTCGGCGGGAATCAATGCTTCGGACCCATACACCAAAGAGAACGGGGTTTCCCCCGTGCTTGACTTCGACGTTGTTCGATATGCCCATTGCACCTCGAGCAATACTTCTCTCCATTTCCCTTTAGCATCATTCAATATCTTCTTCATGTTTTGAATGATAGTTTTGTTTGTGGACTCGACCTGGCCATTTGCGCTTGGGTGATAGGGCGTTGATAGAATCCTTTTGATTTTATGGTCTTCGAAGAACTTTGTCACTTTGCTGCTGATAAACTGCTTCCCGTTGTCACATATTATTTCGGCTGGTATCCAGAACCGGCACAGGATGTGGTCCCATATAAAGTCAATGACTTCTTTTTCTCTTATTTTCTCGAAGGATTGTGCTTCTACCCATTTTGAAAAGTAGTCAGTCATAAACAAAACGAACTTAGCTTTACCTGGTGCCGTTGGTAGGGGGCCGACGATGTCCATCCCCCATTTCATGAATGTCCACGGAGATAGGACCGAATGGAGTTGTTCACCGGGCTGATAGATCATCCGTAGGAACCTTTGGCATTTGTCACATCGTCAAAAGAACTCCTTAGTATCTTTTTCCATGCTATCCCAGTAATATCCAGCTCTAATTACCTTGCGAACCAAAGAGTCAGCGCCGGTGTGGTTCCTACAAGTGCCCTCGGTATTTCTCGCAATACATAATCGGTGTCTCCTGGTCCTAAGCATACTGCCAGCGGTCCATCGAAGGTTATTCTATACAATGTTCCATTTTCATCAAGCGAGAATCGAGCTGCTTTAGCTCGTAAGGCTCTCGACTCCTTTGGATCTGAGGGGAGCTTTCCGTGCTTTAAGTATTCGACGTATTTATTCCTCCAATCCCATGTTAAACTTGTTGAATTAATCTCCGCATGTCCTTCCTCGACCACGGACCTCGACAATTGGACAACAGTCCCCGGGACAATATCATCTTCCTCGACCGATGACCCCAAATTCGCAAGTTCATCGACCTCACTGTTCTGTTCTCGAGGTACATGGTCTAGTGTCCATTCTTTGAAGCGGTGCAATGTTACTTGAAGTTTGTCTAAGTACCTTTGAATTCTATCTTCTCGAACTTCGAAGCTTCCGTTTACTTGGTTTACAACCAAAAGAGAGTCATACTTGGCCTTGATGACCTTTGCTCCCAGGCTTTTGGCTAGTTCGAGACCTGCAATCATGGCCTCATACTCGACCTCATTGTTAGTTAATCTAGAAGTTTTGATAGATTGTCTAATGATATTACCCGTAGGAGGTTTTAAAACAATACTGAGCCCGAACCCTTTCATATTCGAGGCGCCGTCTGTGAAGAGGGTCCATACCCCCGAGGATGTACCCGACTTTAGTAGAAGTTCCTTTTCTACTTCGAGTTCGAGGGCAGGTGTAAAATCTACCACGAAGTCTGCCAAAATTTGAGACTTGATGCCGTTCGGGGTTGATATTCGATATCTTACCCTCCAAGTTCGACGGCCCATTTGGCTAATTGGCCCGATAGCTCGGGCTTATGCAAGATATTTCGAAGTGGGTATGTAGTCAACACACGTATGGGGTGACATTGAAAATATGGTTTTAGTTTTCTAGATGCGCTTATTAGCGCAAGTGCTAATTTTTCTAAATGTGGATACCTGGTTTCAGGATCTCCTAAGGTTCAACTTACATAATAAACAGGAAATTGTGTACCTTGTTCTTCTCTAACCATCACGCCACTCACCGCTACCTCAGACATGGCCAAGTATAAATAAAGTTTTTCGCCTTTCTTTGAAGTGTGAAGTAGGGGTGGGCTCGATAAGTACCGCTTCAAATCCACCAATGCTTGCTCACATTTCGGAGCCCATGCAAAGTCATTCTTCTTTTTGAGTGGGGAGAAAAATTGGTGACTCCGATCCGATGACCTCGAGATAAATCGGCCTAGAGCAGCTATCCTCCCGGTTAGCCGTTGTATGGCCTTCACACTATCCACGACGGTGATTTCTTCGATGGATTTAATTTTGTCGGGGTTGATCTCAATCCCCCTGTTCGATACCATGAATCCCAAGAACTTTCCCGAGCTAACTCCAAAAGCACATTTCTCGGGGTTGAGTTTCATGTTATATTTTCTTAAGATCTCGAACGGTGCCTGCAAATGAGTCAAATGGTCCTCTGCGCGCAGGGGCTTAACTAGCATGTCATCAATATAAACTTCCATAGATTTGCCTATTTGTTGTTCTAACATCTTATTAACTAAGCGTTGGTATGTAGCCCCTGCATTTTTTAGCCCGAAGGACATTACATTGTAGCAATATGTTCCATACTTCGTGATAAACGAAGTCTTTTCCTGGTCCTCCGGGTTCATTTGAATTTGATTGTACCCGGAGTAGGCATCAAGAAAAGTAAGAATCTCGTGGCCGGCCGTGGCGTCGATCAAAAGATCGATGTTAGGCATTGGGAAAGAGTCTTTAGGGCATGCCTTGTTCAAATCTTTGTAGTCTACACATATTCTAACTTTGTTTCTCTTTTTAGGAACTACTACTACATTAGCTAGACACTCGGGGTATTTTACTTCCCTAATGGACACTATTTTGAGAAGTTTAGTTACCTCGTCCTTTATGAATGCGTGCTTCACCTCGGACCGGGGTCTTCTCTTTTGCTTCACCGATTTAAATCTGGGATCGACACTCAATCGATGGGTAGTTATCTCCGGTGGGATCCCTGTCATATCTAAGTGGGACCAAGCAAAGCAATCAATGTTATCGATAGGGAATTGAATGAGTTTTTTCCTGAGTTTGGGGGTTAATCCCGTTCCCAGGTATACCTTCCCTTCCGGTAGATGCTCGATCAATATCACCTGCTCTAGTTCCTCGATCGCGGACTTCGTCGCATCTGATTCTTCGGGGGAGATGAAAGCTCGAGGGGCGAGGAAGTCCCCTTCTTCATCTTCGATCATCTGTTCCTCGGGCTCAATCAAGGATATGGATTGTGATTACTATTTAGCTACCTATTTGTCCTTGATGCTCGACTTTTCCGATGTAGAGGGCATTGATACTGGTGTTAAGTCATGGACTGCAAACATCTCCTTTGCTGCGTGTTGCTCTCCATACACCGTCTTTACGCCATCTTTTGTTGGGAACTTCATCATTTGATGAAGAGTTGACGGCACTGCCCTCATGCTATGGATTCACGGCCTTCCAAGCAAAGCATTATACCTCATGTTACCTTCGATGACATGAAACTTTGTATCTTGTATAGTCCCGGCCACATTCACTGGGAGGATGATTTCCTCCTTCGTTGTTTCGCTTGCCATGCTAAAGCCATTCAAGACTCGAGATGCATGTATGCTTTGGTCAAGCATCCCGAGCTGCTCTATGACCCTCGACATGATTATGTATGCCGAACTACCTGGATCCACAAGAACACGTTTAACTTGAAATTTATTTAAAAGAATAGAAATTACCAGTGCATCGTTGTGCGAATGAGATAGGCCCTCCGTGTCTTCTTCATTAAATGTAAGGGTGTCCTCGGGCATGTAGTCCCGATTTCGCTTCTCCCTTGTAATTATCACTTTGGTGCGTTTGAACATGGGTCCCTGCGGGACGTCGACTCCGCCGATGATCATATGAATAACATGTTGAGGCTTTTATGGTTCATTCTTTCTATTGGCGTCTCTTTCCTTGAAATAGTTCTTGGCTCTGTCGCTAAGGAATCCTCGGTCCTGTGACTATATGTACCGTGATACTTACACATCAAGTTGGGATTCCTCTGAGAAGGGTCAGTTTGTATAGGTTTAGGTCATCTGGTATCCCTAATCTTTCCAATGGCTGAAACAATCGCTGAGGCATCGATGGTAAAATTGTAATATGATAATAGAGGTGCCTCCGACGATCCTGAGTGCCTATCAAACCCGGTCTTACTCATGAGTCCCCGAGAATTCTGTCCTCGTTCTACCCTTCGCTCTTTGGCATATGGCTGATACCTATCTTTGTTCGGTCTTGTATCCCTGTTTGTATCTCTCGAATCTTTTATTTCCAATCTGCTTGGATAAACCGAACTCGAGGGGCTCCCTACTGGTCGTCCTCAACCCTGATATTTGACTGATATCGGTTATGCACATCCGTCCAAGTCACGGCGGGGTACTCAATCAAGTTTTGTTTTAACTGCCTTGACGCTATCGAGCTCTGCTCATTTAGCCCCTGAGTTAAAGCTTGAACAACCCAGTCATCAGAGGCTGGTGGTAACTCCATTCGTTCCATTTGAACCGGGATACGAACTCCCTTAACATCTCGTTGTTCCTTTGTTTAATTTTGAAGACGTCCGATTTCCTTGTTGCGACTTTTATAGCTCCAACATGTTCTTTCACAAATGAATCCGCCAACATGGCGAATGAATCGATAGAGTTCGGGGGCAGGTTGTGGTACCAAATCATCGCACCTTTGGACAAAGTTTCTCCAAATTCTTTCAGTAGAACGGACTGATATCGTCGTCCTCCAAGTCGTTTCCCTTTATACCACAAGTATATGTAGTGAGGTGTTCATTGGGGTCAGTGGTCCCGTTGTATTTGGGTATGTCCGACATGCGAAACTTCTTTGGAATAGGCTTCGGGGCCGCACTCAGGGGGAAAGGTTTTTGCACAAACTATTTAGAATCCAGTCCTTTCAAAATCGGAGGCGCTCCTGGTATTTGGTCGACCCTCGAGTTGTATGTTTCCACCTTTTTATCATTATCCTCGATCTTTTTCTCTCCTGAATCGATCCTCTTTGTGAGTTCTTCGAGCATTTTTATGATTGTGGGGTCAGCCCCAGATCCATTATTACTCGTCCTCTCCGAGATTGGTTCAACACGATGAGTAGTTTCTGGTCCCACCATGCTCGGAGTCTTTTGCTGACTTTGCAACTGAGAGATAGCAATCTGTTGCGCTTGTAACATTTTGAAAATCACTTGGAGGCTGACCTCTCCATCTCCTTGACCCTGTGTTCTTTGGCCACTAGGTTGAACCTTTCCGCGTAGGCTTCTTCCGACGTCAGTGCCTAAGTCGACGTTTAAAGCAATGCGTGAACCAACATCTACTGGGTTAGGAATTGGCACTACCCCAGGGTTAAGTGGTGGTACAACGACCCCTGAAGCTGCTACATTATCATTTTCCCCATGGAATCCGAGACCGTCATTACCATGTACTGGGGTGCTTGCTGAGTTCGACATGTTTTAGTCTGGAAATAAAGTATCTTTGACAAGAAACAAGTGTGAAAAACAACGAGTGTTATAAAAAACCATTACCGAAATAATCACTATTATCTTTAGCCATACGGTGGGCGCCAAACTGTTTACCCTAAAAACTGAGTAACAATTTAAATTTATAATGAGGTTTTAAAGATATGTGATCTAGTTCAATACAAATTAATAAGCAAGTAATATAAAGTGTAAATGAAAGGAATAAATGAACCAAACAGTGTTACTTAAGCAGTAGCGGCCTCGAGCTTGATGACCTCGAGGTGAATCAATAATAATAAAGCAATAATAAAGTTTAAAGGACAATTCTGATGAACAATGAGCGAAAAGTAGAGAGTATATTCTTTGCCAATGATTAGATGATCTTTAAAAATGATTGGGGTCCCTTTATATAGGAGGGAAACCCTGAATAAGGTACATTTCTATTTACAGTAAAGAATATTATTGGGACAACTGTATAACCGCCTAGTACAGATTCATACTAATTCGTATAAATCTATTCTGGAATTTACGCCTTTGTTACACACCATATTTTCGTACGTGAGAATACATCATAAGTCAATTGATGTAAGCTCAGAAATAAGATTATATTTGGAAGCATATAAAGTAAGCTAATGATGTTACCTTGGAGTTTACAAATATTTAAGATCATGAATAACGAGTACCAAGAGGGTTGGAAATCTTAGAAGCTAAACCATATGAAGAAAATAAGTTTCGTCGAAAGTCGACAAGTTTGGAATGTTATAACATATACTTTAGGGTGAGACTATGGTTCTTAACATGATAAGGAGGTTATGATTTGAGTTACGTATGATAGTCGTGTGCTACGTTTTAAAGTCAAGCAAGTTGTGGAACAAAAGTTGGCAAAGGTCTTCACAAGTTACATTCATAATATGCTGAAAATTAGGTCAAATGTAGCTGATATTTTCTCCCAATATACTTGGAATTAGGGGATTATATACCTACCAAATTGAATATATACGATTCTAGTTTCTAACGCATTTAACCGTTCATCAATACAACATCGGAGTAGAGAGATATTCGCGTTTTCGCGAGACTGCGCAAAGCAGCTCCCATGGGACCCACAAAGTCGGTGTAAAACTTCAGCTTGTATTTAAGTCAATTATATGTCGTTTAAACTCATTTTTCTCATCCAAAACAGTTCCTAAACCCTCCTAAATGCTCTCCAATGGTTTCTCCATGATTCTAGGGTGAAAACCTAAGATAAAAATATGAATCCAACGCTAGAAACCTCGTGGTGCTTGCTAGATCGTAGTTCTTTATCTTGTGGCTGT
>MDKI01265556.1:0-30051 GCA_005239505.1 Nicotiana paniculata | reverse complement strand
CGGTTTACAAAAGAATTTGAAGGCCTATTTTCATTGTGGAATTCAGACATCTCTGAGCGCATTAGTTTAGTCGTAGCCTTGGGGTCTGCCTCTTGGGCTTATTTTCCCAATTATACTTTGAACTTGTTCAAAATGTTAGTCCCCGAGTAGGGTGGCCTTGGCCTATAAAATTGAGGGTTGCCTCTTTGAGGTCTTATGGTCTCGAAGTTTAATAGTTCGAACATGTCAATTTTTTTTTGGCAGTCCCTGATTACGAGGTTGATCGTTTGATGTTTAGTTGCACTCGGCCCTCGAGCCAGTTTTCACAAAAAATCATAAGTATGGAACTTGTAAAGTAGAATTTCACTAAGGCACGGGACATCTAGTAAAGTAAAGTACTTCTTTCAATAGTTCATACATGCGTACATGTTTTTCCACTAGGGTTCGAGTAATCTATATGGACATGGTTCATTCGACCATTTGGTTCTTTACAAAATTTTCCTATCGAGACCATGTTGACATGAAGTGTTTTCCTTGAAAACATAACATCCGAGGGTGATGCCCCCCAGTATTCGAGGTTGATTGTAAAGAAGCCTCGGATACTCTAAGTTAGCACGAACAATGGTTGCCTCATTAAAAACCTTGTCGGAAAAACCCATTCGGGATAAAAATTGGTCGAAGGGAAAAAGAGTTCAACACGTGCTTTAAGATCTAATATCTTCATGCTTGGAGAGAACTTCGATGCCTTCACTCGAACACCTAAAAATAAGTTAGTGTAAAATGTAAATGAAAAAGGAGAAGATCATAACTCAACAATAATATCGTTTGAGGGGTGATATGTTCCAATTATTTGGTAGGTGTTTGTCGTTTATCGTGCCAAGCTTGTAGGATCCCTTTCCGACGATGTCGAGGACCTGATACGGTCTTTCCCAAATTGGGCCGAGTTTTTCTTTGTTAGGGTCTCGAATATTAAGGATTACTTTTATTAGAACTAAGTCCCCGATTCCGAAGTGCCAAAGGTTGGTCCTTCAATTATAATACCTTTCAATGCATTATTTTTGTGCAGCCATTTGAATGAGGGAGGCTTCCCATTTTTTATCTAGTAGTTCGATGCTCGTACTCATAGCCTCGTGGTTTGACTCTTCCGTTGCGTATCGAAACCTAGCGATGGGTTCTCCTACTTCGACCGCGATCAGGGCTTCGAAATCGTATACTAAGGAGAACGGTGTTGCCCACTACTGTATTTTGACGTTGTTCGATATGCCCAAAGGACTTGGGGTAGAATTTCTCTCCATTTTCTTTTGTCATCGTACAATCTTTTCTTTAGATTCTGAATGATGGTCTTGTTTATTGATTCGACCTGTCCGTTCCCACTAGGATGATACGGTGTCCATAGGATTCTTTTTATTTTGTGATCTTTGAGAAACTTTGTTATTTTGCTGCCGATGAATTGTTTTCCATTGTCGCACGATTTCTGCAGGTATCTCGAATCGGCATATGATGTGATCCCAGATGAAGTCTATAACTTCTTTTTCTCTGACTTTCTCGAAGGCCTTTGCTTCAACCCACTTAGAGAAATAATTAGTCATAAATAAAATGAATTTAGCTTCACCTGGGGACGATGGTAGAGGGACGACGATGTCCATTCCCCATTTTGTGAATGGCCATGGGGATAAGACTGAATGAAGTTGCTCTCCGTATTGGTGGATCATCGGTGCATACCTTTGACACTTATCAAATTTTCGAACGAATTCTTTAGTTTCTTTACCCATATTGGCCCAGTATCCCTCTCTGATGACATTGTGAACTAGTGATTCGACACTGGAATGGTTCCCGCAAGTACCCTCGTGAACTTGTCGTAGGACATAATCGGTGTCTCCTGATCCCAATCATACTGCCAATGGTCAATCGAATATCCTCCCGTATAATGTTCTATCTTTAGCCAATGTGAATCGAGCAGCTTTTGTTCGTAGAGTTCTTGATTCCTTATGGTCCGATGGGAGCTTTTCGTTTTTCAAATACTCAATATATTTATTCCTCCATTCCTAGGTTAGGCTCGTGGAGTTTATTTCGGCATGGCCTTCTTCGATCACTAACTTCAAAAGTTGTACGATAGTCCCCGAGCTGATTTCATCATCGTCGGCTGATGACCCCAAATTCGCAAGGGCATCAACCTCGTTGTTTTGCTCTCGAGGTACATGCTGTAAGGTCAATTGTTTAAACCGATGTAATGTTACCTGCAATTTATCCAAGTACCTTTGCATTTGATCCTCTCGAAACTCGAAGGTTCTGTTGACTTGGTTTACCACCAGTACGGAGTCGCATTTGGCCTCAATGACTTCCGTTCCCAACCTCTTAGCCAGTTCGAGACCTGCAATCATGTCCTCGTAATCGGCCTCATCGTTAGTCAATCTAGAAGTTTGGATAGATTGCCTAATTTTATTTCTCGTGGGCGGCTTTAAAATGATGCCTAGCCCGGACCCTTTCACATTCGAAGCGTCGTCTGTAAAAAGGGTCCACACCCCCGGTGATGTACCAATTTTAACAAAAGATCCTTTTTGACTACGGGTACGAGGGCTAGCGTGAAGTCGGCCACGAAGTCTGCTAAAATTTGAGACTTGCTGACCGTTTGGGGTTGATGTTGTATATCATACCCACTGAGTTCGACAACCCATTTGGCCAATCGTCCCGATAGTTCGGGCTTATGTAAAACATTACGAAGAGGATAAGTGGTTACAACACATATAAGGTAACATTGAAAATGCGGTTTTAGCTACCTAGAGGCGCTTATTAGAGCAAGTGCCAATTTTTCTAAGTATGAGTACTGGTTTCTGGCCTCGCCTAAAGTTCTACTTACATAATAAACGGTAAATTGCGTACCTTGCTCTTCTTGAACTAGGACACCACTTACTGCGACTGTTTTTGGACTTACATAATAAACGGGAAGGTACCTTGTTCAATTGTTTTTGGAGTATGAAGCAATTGTGGATTCGAGAGGTACCACTTCAATTCTTCCAATGCCTTTTGACATTCCGGGGTCCAAGAAAAATTGTTCTTCTTTTTGAGAAGCGAGAAGAACCTATGGCTTTGATGTAAAGACCTCGAAATGAATCGGCCTAAGGCGGCTATCCATCCTGTCAGCCTTTGCACGTCATTAACATTGTCCATGACTGTGATGTCTTCGATTGACTTGATTTTATCAGGGTTTATCTCGATCCCCGATTTGATACCCTAAAGCCGAGGAACTTGCTCGAGCCGACCTCAAAAGCACATTTCTCGGGGTTGAGCTTCATTGTAACGACCCGGTCGATCGTTCCGTGAGATTAGCCCCGTTTCCCTTGTTTCTGCTTTATCATATATTGCTTAGCCTATTTATGTTGTGTTAGGTCAGCTGGTTCGGGTTCGGAGCAGTCGTGGTGAGAATTGAGACACTTAGTCTTTAAATTAGCTTAGTAGTTGAAAAAGTCAACTAGGAGTTGAATTATTGGTAAACGACCTTGAAATGCAGATTTTATGGATCGGATAGCTTCGTTAGGTGATTTGGGACTTAGGAGTGTGTTCAGAATAAAGTTTCGATGTCCGGTGTAGAATTAGGCTTGAATTGGCGAAAGTTAGTTTTTGGCGATTTCCGGTCGGTAGTGGAAAATAGGCTACCGGGGTCGGAATGGAATTCCGGAAGTTGGACCAGGTTCGTAATTTCATTTTGGATATGTGTGCAAAATTTAAGGTCAATCAGATGTGTTTTGGTTGGTTTCGGCATCATAGGCGAAATTTAGAAGTTTCAAAGTTCATAGGCTTGAATTTGATGTAATTTCGGTGTTTTCGTGTTGTTTTGGTGTTTCGAAGGCTTGACTAAGTTTGAATGATGTTATGGGGTGTGTTGGTAGGATTGGTTGAGGTCCCGGGGGCCTCGGGTGTATTTCGGATGCTCAAACGGACACTTTTTGGCCTTAAGAAGTCTGCTATTTTCTGGTGTTTTAGCAGCAGTGAATTTTTCAATGCGATCACGTGGACTCATCCGTGATCGTGTAGAGTAAAAGAGTGGGGCAGGCATTTTTTTCTATGCGATGGCGTGTTTAGGATTGCTATTGCATAGGTTGGTCAGGTAGAGCAGTGCGATCGTGTGGGCTTTGGTGCGATCGCGTAGAGGTTCTGAGGCGCGTGTGTGGGATGGAGAGTTGTTCTCTGCGATCGCGTGTGTTGGTATGCGATCGCATAGAGTGGGATGGTCTATGCATCGCGAACACATCCTTGAGTATGCGATCGCACTGAAGGGGGCGTAAGTGATGGGCGGAATGTTTTTAAACCCACTATTGTGAAATTTTTCATCACTTTCCTCCACTGTTAAACGAGTTGAGAGCTATTTGAGAGGGTTTGAAGAATAAATAAAAGGGGCTCACTTGGAGGTAAGGTTCCAACTTCATAACTCATTTCTATGTCGTTTTCTAAGAAATTTAACCGGAAAATTGTTGAAATTAAACCCAAATTTGGGGAAGATAAGTGCATGGAATTTGGAATTTTCTTTTGAGGATTTCAGTGGGAAATTGTGGTCAGATTTTAGTGTTCTTGGTATGTATAGAATCGTGGGAGGACAAGGATTCTATTGATGTAAATTTCATCAAATTCTAAGACATGGGCCCAGGGCTCGGGTTTGGCCGAATTTCGAGATTTTTGTATAAATTGATAGTTTTCGATTGGGTTGTATTCCTTTAGCGTATACTGATTATGTTAATCTGGTTTTGGTTAGATTCGGAGAAATCGGGAACCAATTTGAGGGGCAAGAGCATAGAGGATTAGTATTGTGGCCCGGTAGAGGTAAGTAATGGTTATAAATCTTGTCCTGAGGGTATGAAACCCCGGACTTCGTATTTTCACTCTTTTCGAATGGCGCACATGTCGGATGACGAGTATGTGGCGTGCACTGATTTTTGGATTAGACTTGGTCCTCTCCGCGGCAACTATTGAGTTGCGTATTTCTTAACTCTAAATCATATGTTAAATTGTGTTCTAAAACTATTGATATATTTAGGCTATAAGCCATGTTTGGGGACACGTTCCGACATGTTTAGACCCCTTGGGGGATTTTTTACTGCTATTTCCTCACTGTTGATTTATGATTTACACTCACTCATATTGTGCTTAACTGTTTTTGAAACTCAACCATATTTACACTATTTTGAGATATAAAATGATGTTTTGGGTCGAGTACCCCGTTTTACTGATACGCCCGAGGGGCTTTTGAGAGGTGCTGACTGAGTGAGGCCGAGGGCCTGATTTGTGAGGATATGATACGCCACGAGGTGGCTTGATATTAGAGCTTGGGCTGAAGGAGTCCCTCCGGAGTCTATACACACCCCAAGTGAGCGCAAGTACCTACTGAGTGTGAGTGCTAAGTGTTGAGTGCCGAGTGACGAGTGATTAGGAGGCATGAGTGACCGTGAGGTTGCCTGAGGGGATGATACTGAGTGGCTGTGAGGTGATGAATGATGTTCTTCCCGAGGGGAGATTTATGATTCATGTTTTCTGCCCGAGGGGCTACTTATGATTTATTTCAATTTTACACTAAATGTTTCGATTATTTTTATTTCTGAAATTGTTGGAAAAATACATTTTTCAAAGGATTTTTCTGAAGATGGTTTTAAGGCATGATGATTTCGTATATCTATGTATATACTGTTGGAAAGAAAGGCTGCGTATATTGTGAAATGATGATATTGATTTTTATGTGTTTCGTGCCGCTTAGACTTGATTTATTCTCATTACTACTGAGTTGGCATACTCACATTATTCCTTGCACCCCTGTGTGCAGATTCAGGTGCAGATTCCGAGCGTTAGCCATCTATTCCGTGCGGAGCCGGAGTTCGGGATATAGAGGTAGTTGTTCAGCGTCCGCAACATCTCTGTTTTTCCCTACTTTTTTTTATATCTAGCTATCCGTTCTGAGATTTTATAATATAATATTAAACTTGTTGGTATAATTCTTAGATGCTCATGACATGTTGACTCCGGGTTTTGGGGATGGTTAGGTTGTTTAACTGTTTATTTTCCTAATGGATTCAGTAATTCTATACACTTTTATGAAATGTTGAAAATGGTTGGGATTTTTGAATGAAACTTTAATTATATGATTATAGGCTGGCCTAGTTCCACGATAGGCACCATCACGGCCGGTTTAGGGTTTAGGGTCGTGACAAGTTGGTATCAGAGCCTAGGTCACATAGGACTCAACGGTCATTAGCAGGTTTAGTAGCGTCTTGCGGATCGGTACGGAGATGTCTGTACTTATCTTCGAGAGGCTGCAGAACCCTTCGGAACAATCCCATTTAGCGGGTCAGTTGGTGAGATTGGATCTATCAGCGCCTCCGCGGGTAGTGACTTGTGTAGCCTCCAGGTCATCTCTTTATGATCAGATTAGAGCACGCCAGTATGATGATCCACATTTGGTTGTTCTTCAGGACAAGGGTGATGCCAGAGATGTGGTTATTGGTGATGATGGGGTCATGATGCAGGGCCGAATTTGCGTGCACAATGTAGATGGACTTCGAGATTTGATTCTGGCCGAAGCCCATAGTTTGCGGTATTTCATCCATCCGGGTGCCGCAAAGATGTATCAGGATTTGAGGCAGCATTATTGGTGGAGGCGGATGAAGAAATATATTGTTGAGTTTGTGGCTCGGTGTCTCAACTGTCAGCAGGTCAAGTATGAGCACCAAAGACCAGGTGGATTGCTTCGGAGATTGGATATTCCAGAGTGGAAGTGGGAGCGGATCACCATGAACTTCGTAGTTGGACTCCCACGGACTTCAAGGAGGTTTGATGCTATATGAGTTATTTTGGATCGACTGACCAAGTCCGTGCTCTTCATTCCTGTTGGTACTGCTTATTCTTCGGAGCGGTTAGCTGAGATTTATATCAGAGAGATTGTCCGATTGCATGGGGTTCCAGTTTCTATAATTTCTGACAGAGGTACTCAGTTCACATCTCAGTTTTAGAGAGCCGTACAGAGAGAGTTAGGTACTCAAGTCGAGTTGAGCACATCGTTTCATCCTCAGACCGATGGGCAGCCGGTGCGTACTATTCAGATTTTGGAGTATATGTTGTGTGCATGTGTCATTGATTTTGGGGGTTCATGGAACCAGTTTCTGCCACTCGCAGAGTTTGCATATAACAATATTTATCAGTCGAGTATCCAGATGGCTCCGTATGAGGCTTTATATGGTAGGAGGTGCAGATCTCCGGTTGGTTGGTTTGAGTCGGGCGGGGCTAGACTATTGGGAACAGACCTGGTTCAGGATGCATTGGGTAAGGCGAAGTAGATTCAGGAGCGGCTTCGCACGGCGCAGTCTAGGAAGAAGAGCTATGCGGACCGGAAGGTCCGGGATGTGTCTTTCATGGTTGGGGTTAAGGTGTTGCTGAAGGTGTCACCCATGAAGGGTGTTATGTAGTTCGAGAAGAGGGGAAAGCTGAGTCCCAGGTTCATTGGGCCATTTGAGGTGCTTACGAGGATTGGGGAGGTGGCTTATAGACTTGTCTTACCTCGTACCTTGGCGAGTATTTATCCGGTGTTCCATGTTTCGATGCTCCGGAAGTATGTTGGTGACATGTCTCATGTTTTGGACTTCAGCACGGTTCAACTCGAGGGTGGTATGTCATATGAGATAGAGCCCGTGGATATTTTGGGTCGTCAGGTCAGAAAGTTGAGGTCTAAGGATATAGATTCAGTGAAGGTTCAGTGGAGAGGGCAGCGGGTGGAGGATGCCACCTGGGAGACTGAGCGGTAGATGCGGGACATATATCCTCACTTATTCGAGATTCTAGGTATGTTTCTAGACCCGTTCGAGGACGAACGTTTGTTTAAGAAGAAGAGGATGTAACGACCCGACCGGTCGTTCCGTGAGATAAGCCCCGTTTCCCCCATTTTTTCTTTATCATATGTTGCTTAGCCTATTTATGTTGTGTTGGGTCAGTTGGTTCGGGATAAGAGTGGTCGTGGTGAGAATTGAGACACTTAGTCTCTTAAATTAGCTTAATAGTTGAAAAAGTCAACTAGGAGTTGACTTATTGGTAAAAAAACCTCGGGATTTAGATTTTATGTCTTGGATAGCTTCGTTAGGTGATTTGGAACTTAGGAGTGTGTTCGGAATAAAGTTTCGATGTTCGGTGTAGAATTAGGCTTGAATTGGCGAAAGTTAGTTTTGGCAATTTCCGGTCGACATTGAAAAATAGGCTATCGGGGTCGGAATAGAATTCCAAAAGTTGGATCAGGTTCGTAATGTCATTTTGGATATGTGTGCAAAATTTCAGGTCAATGGGATGTGTTTTAGTTGGTTTCGGCATCAATGACGAAATTTAGAAGTTTCAAAGTTCATAGGCTTGAATTTGATGTAATTTTGGTGTTTTCGTGTTGTTTTTGGTATTTTGAAGGCTCGACTAAGTTTGAATGATGTTATGGGGTGGTTTGGTAGGATTGGTTGAGGTCCTGGGGGCCTCGGGTGTATTTCGGATGCTCAAACGGGCACTTTTTGGCCTTAAGAAGTCTGTTGTTTTCTGGTGTTTTAGCAGCAGTGAATTCTTCAATGTGATCGCGTGGACTCATCCGTGATCGCATAGAGTAAAAGAGTGGGACAGGCATTTTGTTCTATGCGATCGCGTGGTTAGGATTGCGATCGCATAGGTTGGTCAGGTAGAGCAGTGCGATCGCGTGGGCTTTGGTGCGATTTCATAGAGGTTCTGAGGCGCGTGTGTGGGATGGAGAGTTGTTCTATGAGATCGCGTGTGTTGGTATGCGATCGCATAGAGTGGGATGGTATATGCATCGCGAACGCATCCCTGGGTATGCGATTGCACTGAAGGGGGCGTAAGTGTTGGGCAAAATGTTTTTAAGCCCACTATTGTGAAATTTTTCATCACTTTCCTCCATTGTTGAACGAGTTGAGAGCTATTTGAGAGGGTTTGAAGAAGAAATCAAAGGGGATCACTTGGAGGTAAGGTTCCAACTTCATAACTCATTTCTATATCGTTTTCTAAGCAATTTAATCGGAAAATTGTTGAAATTAAACCCAAATTTGGGGAAGATAAGTGCATGGAATTTGGAATTTTCTTTTAATTATTGTGGTGTGATTTTAGTGTTCTTGGTATGTATAGAATCGTGGGAGGACGAGGATTCTAGTGATGTAAATTTTATCAAATTACGAGACGTGGGCCTGGGGCTCGGGTTCGGCCGAATTTCGAGATTTTTGTATAAATTGATAGTTTTCGATTGGCTTGTGTTTCTTTAGCATATATTGATGATGTTAATCTGGTTTTGGTTATATTCGAAGCAATCGGGTGCCAATTTGAGTGGCAAGAGCATCACGGGTTAGTATTGTGGCCCGGTAGAGGTAAGTAATGGTTATAAATCTTGTCCTGAGGGTATGAAACCTCGGACTTTGTATTTTCACTGTTTTGGAATGGCGCACATGTCGGATGACGAGTATGTGGCTTGCGCTGATTTTTGGATTAGACTTGGTCCTCTCCGCGGCAAATATTGAGTTGCGTATTTTCTTACTCTAAATCATATGTTAAATTGTGTTCTAAAACTATTGATATATTTGGGCTATAAGCCATGTTTGGGGCCTCGTGCCAACTTGTTTAGACCCCTTGGGGGATTTTTTACTGCTATTTCCTCACTGTTGATTTATGATTTACACTCAGTCATATTGTGCTTAACTGTTTTGAAACTCAGCCTTATTTACGCTATTTTGAAATATAAAATGATGTTTTGAGTCGAGTACCCCGTTTTACTGATACGTATGAGGGGCTTTTGAGAGGTTCTGACTGAGTGAGGCCGAGGGCCAGATTTGTGAGGATATGATACGCCACGAGGTGGCTTGATATTAGCGTTTGGGATGAAGGAGCCCCTCCGGAGTCTGTACACACCCCCAATGAGCGCAGGTACCTACTGAGTGCGAGTGTTGAGTGCCGAGTGCCGAGTGATTGGGAGGCATGAGTGATAGTGAGGTTGCCTGAGGGGATGATACTGAGTGGCTGTGAGGTGTTGAGTGATGTTCTGCCCGAGGGGCGATTTATGATTCATGTTTTCTGCCCGAGGGGCTACTTATGATTTATTTCATTTTTACACTAAATCTTTCGGTTATTTTTATTTCTGAAATTGTGGGAAAAATACATTTTTCAAAGGATTTTTCTGAAGATGGTTTTAAGGCATGATGATTTCATATATCTATGTATATATTGTTGGAAAGAAAGGCTGTGCATATTGTGAACTGATGATATTGATTTTTATGTGTTTCGTGCCGCTTAGACTTGATTTATTCTCATTACTACTGAGTTGTCGTACTCACATTACTCCCTGAACCCCTGTGTGCAGATTCAGGTGCAGATTCTGAGCGTTACCATCTACTCTGTGCGGAGCCGGAGTTCGGGATATAGAGGTAGTTGTTAAGCGTCCGCAGCATCTCTGTTTTTCCCTACTTTTGTTGTATCTAGCTATTCGTTCGGAGATTTTATAATATAATAGTAAACTTGTTGGTATATTACTTAGATGCTCATGACATCTTGACTCCAGGTTTTAGGTATGGTTAGACTGTTTAACTGTTTATTTGCCTAATGGATTCAGTAATTCTATACACTTTTATGAAATATTGAAAATGGTTGGGATTTTGGAAAGAAACTGTAATTATGTGATTATTGGCTGGCCTAGTTCCATGATAGGCGCCATCACGGCCAGTTTAGGATTTGGGGTCGTGACATTCATGTTGTATTTTCTCAATATTTTGAATGTTTCCTGCAAATGTGTCAAATGGTCCTCTGCGCGCAGGGACTTAACTAGCATATCGTCAATATATACCTCCATTGATTTACCTATTTGTTCTTCGAACATTTTTTTACTAAGCGTTGGTAGGTAGCGCCAACATTTTTAGTCCAAAAGGCATTACGTTATAACAATATGTGTCATACTTAGTGATGAATGAAGTCTTTTCCTGATCCTCCGGGTTCATTTGAATTTGATTGTACCTGGAGTAGGCATCGAGAAAACTAAGGATCTCGTGGTCGGCCGTGGCGTCAATCATGTGATCGATGTTAGGCAGAGGGAAAGAGTCTTTGGGACATGCTTTGTTTAAATCTTTATAATCTACACACATCCTAAGTGTGTTCCCCTTTTTAGGGACTACAACTACGTTTGCTAACCATTCGGGATATTTTACTTCCCCAATGGATCCTATTTTGAGAAGTTTAATTACCTCGTCCTTGATGAATACATGTTTTACCTCGGACTGGGGCCTTCTCTTTCATTTTACTAGCCTGAACTTCGGGTCCAAACTCAATCGATGTGTTGTTATCTCCGGTGGGATCCCTGTCATATCTAAGTGGAACCAAGCAAAACAATCCATATTATCAATAAGAAATTTAATGAGCTTTTTCCTCAGTTCGGGGGTTAACCCCGTACCCAAGTATACCTTTCGTTCGGGAAAGTACTCAATCAGTTTAACCTGTTTCAGCTCTGCAACTAGCGATTTCGTGGATTGGAATCTTCGAGAATAATGAAGGATCGAGGGACCAATAGTCATCATCTTCCTCTTCCATTCCCTATTTTTCCGACTGGGTCGAGACTGATGACTGTGGTTGCTATTTGGCCTCTTGTTTTCCTTCGACCTCTAATCCCTTTGCTGCCGAGAACGCCAATATTGGTTTACCTGATCGACCACGAATATTTTTTTCGCAGCATGTTGCTCTTTATATATCATTTTCACCCTGTCCGGTGTTGGGAATTTCATCATTTGGTGGAGAGTCGAAGGGAGCCCTCATATTGTGAATCCAAGGCCTCCCGAGTAGGGAGTTGTACCTCATGTCGTCCTCGATTACATGGAACTTGGTTTCTTGAATAGTTCCAGCTACGTTCACCGGTAAAATGATTTGTCCTTTAGTTGTTTCGTTGGCCATGTTGAAACCATTCAGGACCCGAGTTGCGGGTACGATTCGATCTTGCTGGCTGAGCTGCTCCACGACCCTCGATCAAATGATATTTTCGAGCTACCTGGATCGACTAAAACACGCTTAATTTGAATTTTATTCATAAAGATAGAAATTAGTAGAGCGTCAATTTTGAATTGAGAAATTCCTTCTGCTTCCTCATCGTTGAATGATACGGTGCCTTCTGGCACATAATCTCGGGTCCGTTTTTCCCTAGTAATTGATACTTCAGTGCGTTTGAACACGGGCCCTTGTGGAATATCGACCCCGCTGACGATCATATTGATCATATGATGAGGTTCTTCCTGTTCGTTTTTCCTATTGACGTCCCTTTCTCTGAAATGGTTTTTCGCTCGATTACTTAAGAACTCTCGAAGGTGGCCCTCATTGAATTGACGGGCTACCCCCTCTCTCAGTTGCCTACAATCTTCGGTTATGTGGCCATGTGTGCCGTGGTACTTACACATTAGATTGGGATTTTTTTAGGAAGGATCATTTTATATGGGTCTGGGCCACCTATTATCTTTGATTCGCCCAATTGCCGATACAATACCTGATGCGTCGATATTGAAGTTATACTCTGATAATTGTGGTGCATTTGTGGGATCGGCGTGCTTATCAAAACCACTTTTTCTCATAAGTCCCCGAGAACTCTGCCCTCGATCGCTCCTTCGATAGTTTCGGGTGGAGTTGCGTCTGAGACCGCCATTCCAATGATCTGTGTTGTATGGATGATATCGGTCTTTTTTCGACCAAGGATACCTATCGATATCTCTCCGGTTTCTGCCTACGGGCCTGTTCGGATATACAGAACTGGAAGGAGTTCCCGATTGGTCATCCTCAACTCTGATCTTTTACTGGTACCGATTATGTACATGGGCTCAGGTTACCGCCGGATATTCAATCAAGTTTTGCTCCAGTTGATGTGACGCCATCAAACTTTATTCATTCAACCCCTGAGTGAAAGCTTGAACAACCCAATCATCTGTGATCGATGGAAACTCCATGCGTTCCATTTGGAACCGAGACACGAACTCCCTAAGCATTTCATTATCCTTCTGTTTTACTTTGAAAAGGTATGATTTTCTTGTCGTAACCTTTATGGCCCCGGCATGTCACTTTACAAAAGAATCTGCAAGCATGGCGAATGAGTCAGTGGAATTTGGCAGTAGATTACGATACCAAATTATTGCTCCTTTCGATAGAGTCTCTCCAACCTTCTTCAATAGAACAAACTCGATCTCATCATCTTCCAAATCGTTACCTTTGATGGCACATGTATAGGAGGTGACATACTCGTTGGGATCGCTGGTCCCATTGTACCTAGGGATTTCTGGCATACGAAATTTCTTGGGGATGGGCTCTGGAGCCGCGCTTGGAGGAAACGGCTTATGTACAAACTTCTTTGAATCCATCCCTTTCAAAATTGGCGGTGCCCCCGATATCTGATCAACCCGAGAATGGTACGTTTTTACTTTCTTATCATTTGACTCAATTTTCTTCTCTCGATTCAATTCGTTTGGTGAGCTCCTCTAGCATCTTCATTATCCGGTTCGACCCCGCTCGGCGTTCGGTGTTGATTTTGTAGCTGTGCAATAACGGCTTGTTGAGCATGTAGCATCTCGAATATACTTGGGGACTGACTCCTCCGTCTCCTTCGCCCTGTGTACCTCGACCACCAGATCAGCCTTCTCTGTACACTCCCTTCGAGGTCCGCACCCAAATTCGCATTTAGAGCGATGTGCAAACTGAAGTCGACTGGATTGGCAATCGGTGCTCCCTCGAGATCAGCTTGTGGCACCTAGGCCCGTGGAGCAACAACATTATCGCTTTCCCCGTGAAATCTGAGGTCATTATCACTGTGTGTGGGTGTTGTTTGTGAGTTTGACATATTTTATCCTGAATACAAAAATACTTGACAAGAACAAGCATAAAGTAGTGTGCGTTATCGGAATCAATATTGAATCACTATTATTCTTAGCCCCACGATGGGCGCCAAACTGTTTACCCTAAAATTTTGATAACAGTTAAACTTATTTTTTGGTTTATGGATATGTGATTTCACTCAATATCAATTGATAAATATGAAAGTAAATGATATAATTAAACTGCAAATAAATCAAACCAGTGTGCAGATAGAGCTTCAGCCTCGAGTCAAGATACCCTTAAAATTTATAAGCGTAAGAACAGTAAAAATGAAATAAACCAATGAACAATGGCACAAGAAAGAAAGAGTTATATTGCTTGTCTCAGTGAATAATGATGATTGCAAATGATTAGAACTCATTTTTATATAGAAGAGGTATTGTACTTATGATATAACTCTAATTACATAAGGAAATCGTATAATCAACTAATTAACCGCTTCTGATTTGATCAGTTTCGAGAATCACGCCACGATCCTCGACCCGTCACGAAATCTCGCTCTTTCGTCACTAAGCTATCCCCGATGTTACTTAGAGTCTATTTCCCTTGGCTTCGATTGATACCAACCTCGATCTCGATCTCGAAAGATACTTCAATCTCAAATTCAATGCCTCATCTCTTCCATGCATCTTCGCAATCTCGATCAAATAATGAAATCGAGTGACCCCGATTTCTATCGTATACAGTAACGTACTTTTATTGTCATTTTCAGTTGTTCATTGTGGAACAATATGTCAACGAATTGCACGAGAAAATATGTTTTTGAAGTACTTTTTGAAATACTTGAATGCATTGGAGAAGAGAAGGATGGGTTTCTTCTAAAAGAGCTCATCAAAACTGTAATTCTCAAAAAAATTATTTACATTAGATACAAATACTTTTTGTGTGTGATACAAGTACTCAATGGAATAATTGTATGAGTAGTTCTAAGTAATTGAGTTATGTCAAATGTTGGCCATCAGGACCCTTACTAACTTATGATGTGATGCAATTTGTAATTTCTTCTATCTAATTTCTATTTATATTTTAGCTTGGAAGTAATTATGGTAACGTAACCAAAAAGAAATCATTTTTTCTTAACAAAAATGTCTTGGTCTCTTAGTGGCATTTTAGATCGACATCCGTGGGAAAGCTAAGGGGTCGTTCGATAGGAGGCAATAGAAAAATTAATGCAAGCATTAGTTCTATGCATTGCTAATACTTTGTTTGGTACTTTTTTCAATATAACTAATATTTGCATTAGTTATACATCATACGTGGCATTATCCTATGCATAAGTAATGCATAGAAAACTATGACATTAGTAATACCAAGGTTATTAATGCATGCATTAGCGTGGTTAAAGATAAAATTGTCCTTAAATTACCTAAAAGCTAGAGAATATGAAAGGCATTTGTAAGCATCTATTTTACTTAAAAATCATGCAATAGATTATAATTTTAATACACCACACTAAACAATAGATAACAAATAATATCTACATAAGTAATGCGTGTCTTACTAACACATGCATTACTAATACACCTTATTCCATACTATTTTTATACACTCTACCAAACGACTCCTAAATGTATTATCACGATAGGCTAACACAATTCGATTCATTAATTTCTATTTAGCCAAAATACATCAGCAGGCCTTAAACACTTAAACGAGGTCTTTACTGTGTCATTTAAACACAAAAAACTAACATGACAAGTGTTCCTCACATCTTTTAGGCGCGTGAAGTGGTCCAAAAAACAAACTCCTCACCCATTTTATTTACTACATAATACTTCAAATTTTAAGTATTAGGACATATGCAAATCACAATATTTGAGTAAGCGACAAACTCTGTGCAGTATTAAGCCATATGTTTCAACATTATATATATGTAAATAATTTCCCTTTCTCAATAATCACTATCTATGGCACTTCTTAAGCTGTGCTTTGTTGTCTGTGGCTTGCCAAAAGAGTGTTAAAATGTAAGTCATTAACAAACGAGTAGGCTTTTTTCTCTCAGAGAACTATTAGAACAGGTACAGTCTAGTGTGCCAGTCATTAACAAACGAGTAGGATTTTTGTTTATTGGTTCAATCTTAAACTGTGAATAATAAAGAATCCTTAGAATGTAAAGAAATAAAGATGTAAAGTATAGGGTTCTGATGTAGCTCGAGTAGTCAAAAAAATTGAACTATTGGGCAACGAAGAACACGTTTACTGTTCCAGACATTCAACGGTTCCCACAAACATGTATGTGGCAACACCTGCCTTAAGTCTGGTTCAGCCACATAACACGGAAGATGTTTATTGTATCCTAAAACACTAAACTGTTATAGATTTTCAAATTTATTTTGAAAAATCTGATTTGAATATGAAAATGCGTTTGGACATATATTTTCAAAACATATTTCCCACATTTATTTTAAAAAAATATGAAACATGACTTATACCCACAAATTCTAAAAACTATCACAAATAACCCAACAGATACCATTATCAATAACATTCGTTATACTATCACAAATCATAGTCTTGAACATAAATAAATATGGTACAAATATATCATTTTTATAATGAATTACCTGATACACTATCAGATGACCAAGAAAATGAAGCAGCATTGTTAGAAAATAATTAATTGTGGGCTCCTTTATAAAATATAGAAGTATGGGCCAATTTTAAAAATATCTAATACCGATATTTTGGCTAGCTGGTTTTGGGATTTGGGATTTTGCCAAATGTAAGCAAAATCAATGGCCAAACATGTGTTTCCCAAATAATACCCAAATTTGTTTTGATTTCGCATGTACACAAAACTTTTTCATATTTGACCTTCATTTAAAGGAACTGAAACAAGAGCAGATGGTCTCGAGCAACAATTTACATCTAAAAATACAGATAATCAGAGGCAGGATAGCAGTTAACAAAATTTGGAGGTGTGCGTAACCCAAATTTGTGGAATTATTTTTCTGTGACAAATTAGGGCTTTAAACACCACCTTATGAAAATTTTGGAGAGACCAAAAAAACAAGGCAAAACGAAAATGCCATGTAGCTTATGAGACCCAACTCCAGGAACACATACACAAAACGAGCAGATAATTTCAGATTTCACACAAAATACCTACTTCTACCTGCTTCCAACTTCAAAATTGAAAATAATTCTTGTTAAAATGCACCAAACATGATTAAAATTCTGGATCAACCTTTACCTAATCGCCAATTCTAAAAGTGGCATCTCTGCTACAACTTTACAACATAGATCAGATAATTGTTACTGTTGATAAAAAAATAGAATAAGAAGAAAGGAAAAAATAATATAAAAGGTGATTGTTGCTCATATTCTATGGGTGTAAAAGGGTCTGTCATGCCATGGCAATAGCATTTAGTACGAGGAATTTTTTTCTAATCATCGCACAACCACCTCTTTAAAAAATTTTAAAAAAAACTAAAGAAATAAATATCCAGTATTAAATGTTCTATAAAAAATAAACATGTTGATGTAAAAATGCATAAACAGATCGAGGCAACAAAAAAAGATTAGATCTAAATATGCAAGAAAATGGTCTCTGGAGTGAGAGATATCCACTTGTTCTAGTGAAGAAGGTGTTTTCACGAGAAATAAATTGAATCTTACAGAGTATGCGGGCGATTGGAATAGCATTTATAGAAGAAGAACTGGGGTGAACCCACTGCTATTGAAACCCTAATTAAGATTCCTTGGAACAAGGCTGGTTTGACAGCATAAGGCTTCGTCTAGGCCCAGATGTAAGGTTTATTTGGTTTGGACTTGCACTGCAACCATACCTTGGTCCATATTCAGCTTTTGGAGGGCGATGTGCCCAAATAGCCATTAAAAGTACATGTTTTTACTTTAAAGACAGTGTTTTAAATGTCTTTAGTCTTTAGTCATTGGTTTAATAAACTTTTACCTGGCTGGACGAAAATATCCTTCTGCTATAATTTATACCTACGCTTTTATTAACGATCAGCAACACAGCAGCACATAACTAACTTCAGCAGCAACAGACATTATGATCATCGAATTTCAAACTATAGAATTGCAGAAGCTTCTCTTCCGATTTGAAACTATAGAATTCAACTTTCTCGTCATTTACAGTAAGTTATGCTTTTGTGTGTTTCTATTGATTTTTATTTCACTACTAGGAATTTGATGCTAGGAATTTGATTTTTTTTGTTTTTGAATTTCTGGATTGATAAGGTTAAGGACATCGCGTCCTGTGATAATTCTATAAAAATAGAGCACATAATGTTAAGGATTTGGTGTCCTTAACATGACCGTTGTTACTAATATTAAGGACATAGTGTCCTGATTTTGCAAATTGAATTGAAAAAGTTAAGGACACAATGTAACGATCCGGCCGGTCGTTCCATGAGATTTACCCTGTTTCCCCTATTTCTGCAGTTGTTATTTACCGCTATCCTGTTTTTGATGTGTTGGGTCAGTTGGTTGGGGTCCGGAATGGTTATGGTGAGAGTTGAGGCATTTAGCCTTTTAAAGTAGTCTAATAGTTGAGAAAGTCAACTGAGAGTTGACCTATTGGTGAACAACCTCGGAATGCGAATTTTATGGCTCGGATAGCTTCGTTAGGTGATTTGTAACTTAGGAGTGTGTTTATAATATTTTTGTGATGTCCGATGTAGAATTAGGCTGGAATTGGCGAAAGTTAGTTTTTGGTGATTTCCGGTCGGCAGTGGAAAATAGGCTATCGAGGTCGGAATGGAATTCCGGAAGTTGGAACAGGTTCGTAATGTCATTTTGGATATGTCTGCAAAATTTCAGGTCAATCGGAGGTGTTTTGGTTGGTTTCGGCGTAGTTGGCGAAATTTGGAAGTTTCAAAGTTCATAGGCTTGAATTTGATGTAATTTTGGTGTTTTCGTATTTTTTTTGGTGTTTCTAAGGCTCGACTAAGTTGGAATAATGCTATGGGGTGTATTGGTATGTTTGGTTGGGGACCCGAGGGGCTCGGGATTGGTTTTGAGTGGTTAACGGGAAGTTTGGAGTTACTTTGGTAAATCTGCAGGTTGCTGTTGGTGTTTTCGCACCTGCAGAAAGGGAGCCGCAGGTGCGATTCCGCAGGAGCGGAATGGGCTCCACAGGTGCGAGATTTAGCTGAGTGGGGAGTGGTCCGCAGGTTCGAGGAATTTGTCGCACCTACAATGTCGCAGGTGCGGAAGGAGTATCGTAGGTGCGGAATTGGGACACCCCAGGGGAGATCGCAGGTGCAGAAGGAGCATCGCACATGCGAAGCCGAAAGTGCGGCTAATGGTCCGCATGAGCGGAAATGACTGGCAGAATAGTATATAAAGACCTCCGCAAAAATTCTCTTATTTTTCACCATTTTGCATGTGGGAGGAGTCCCTTGAAGGCGATTTGGAGAGGGAAACTCAAGATTCTTTAGCAAAGGTAAGTTCTTTGGTTGCTAACATCGTTCCTATGCTATTTTGTTCGGATTAGGCTTGAAAATTTAAGGATTTGAGTAGGAAAAGGTTGGGAAGAAGGGGGTGGAGAATTGGAAATTCTTTTGAGGTTTTGGGTAGGAAATTATGATCCGATTTTTATGATTTTGATGATTTTGGTATGAGTAGAATCGTGGGAGAACGAGGTTTCTAGTGATGTAAAAATTATCGAATTCCGAGGCGAGGGCCCGGGGCTCGGGTTTGGCCGAATTTTGAGATTTTTGTGTAATTTGATAGATTTCTATTGGGTTGCGTTCCATGGTTATATATTGATGCTGTTAAACTGGTTTTGGCTAGATTCAGAGCAATCGGGAGCCAATTCGAGGGGCAAGAGCATTTCGGACTAGTGTTGTGGCCCGGTAGAGGTAAGTAATGGTTATAAATCTTTTCCTGAGGGTATGGAACCACGGACTACATATTTTTCACTGATTTTTGAAAGGCGCACATGTCGGATGCCGAGTAAGTGGCGCGTACTGACTTTTGGATTGGACTAGGTCCTCTACGCGGCAACTAATGAGTTGCATATTTACTCAAAACCTTTTGTAAAATTATGTTCTAAAGAATTGTGAAATATTCGGGCTGTAAGCCATGTTTGGAGCCTAGTGCCGATCTGTTTTAACCCCTTGGAGGCTATTTACTGATATTCTCACTACTTCAAAACTATGATTTTACACTCAGTCTTTCTTGTGAAATTGTTGACACTCTTATTTTATGATATTGTGATTTCTTTAAATGAAATACTATTTGGGTCGAGAACCCCGTTTTATTTATGGCCCGAGTGGCATGTTGAGAGTGTCTGACTGAGTGAGGCCGAGGGCCAATGTTGTGAGGATATTTATGATATGAGACAGGCCGAGAGCCTGAGAGTGATTGATGTCATGATTTGGCTTGTTTAAAGCGCTTGGGCTGAAGGAGCCCCTCCGAAGTCGGAGTCTGTACACACCCCCAAGTGAGCGCAGGTACCTACCGAGTGTCGAGTGCTGAGTGACGAGCGATTGGGAGGCATGAGTGACTGTGAGGTGTTGAGGGACTGATTCTGAGTGACTGTGAGTCATGCCCGAGGGGCTGATTATAATTCATGTTTTGCCCAGGGGGCTGCTTATGACTTTACTACTTTCATGCTGAGCTTATGAAATATATTTTTTCCCGAGGAGCCTCCATATGATTCATTTCATTTTTATACTAAACCTTTCGGTTGAAGTTGTTGAAAAAAAATATATACATTCTTAAAGGGTTTTTCTGAAGTTGGTTTTAAGGCATGACGATTTCATATATCTATGTTATACTGTTGGAGAGTAAGGTTGTGCCTCTTGTGATTTGATGGCATTGATTTTATGTGTTTCTTTCTGCTCAGACCTGATTTATTTTCATTACTACTGAGTTTGTGTACTCACATTACTCCCTGCTCCACTGTGTGTAGATTCAGGTGCAGAGATCGAGCTTTAGCCAGTTATTCTGTGCAGAGTCGGATTTGCGGGACTTAGAGGTAGCTGTTCAGCGTCCGCAGCATCTCTGTTTTCTCTTCTTGTTATATTTAGCTTTGATTCGAAGGTTTTGTATCATAATAGTTTATTTTAGCTTATTTCTCTAGATGCTCATGACATGTTGGCTCCGGGTTTTGGGGATGGCAGTATTGTAATATATTGGCCTATTGTATTAAGAAATTTTTTGTATATTTTTATGAAATGCTTGAAACTTGAACGGGATTTTCAAAAAAAATTGCAAACATGCGGTGGTCGGCTAGCCTAGTTTCACGATAGGCGCCATGACGGCAGGTTAGGATTTGGGACCGTGACACACAATGTCCTTAAATTTTTTTATGTTCTTCTGAATATTAAGGACATACTTTCATAGTTTTGCAAATTGTTTTGAAAAAGTTAAGGACACTTGGTCCTGAAGTTTGAGTTTCAAGTTGAAAAGTTAAGGACACTTGGTCCTGAAGTTTGAGTTTCAAGTTGAAAAGTTAAGGACAGTTGGTCCTGAACTTCGACTTACATGTTCAAAATTTAAGGACACTTGGTCCTGAACTTCGACTTACATGTTCAAAAGTTAAGGAGACTTGGTCCTTAACTTAGAGTTACAAGTTAAAAGTTAAGGACATGCAGTCCTTAACTTCAAGTTTCAAGTTCAAAATTTAAGGACACTTGGTCCTTAACTTTGAATTCCAAGTTCAAAATTTAAGGACACTTGGTCTTGAACTTTTATTTCCAAGTTCAAAAGTTAAGGATACTTGGTCTTTAACTTACAATTTCAAGTTCATAACTTAAGGAGACTTGGTCCTGAACTTGTAGTTCCAAGTTCATAACTTAAGGACACTTGGTCCTGAGCTTTGAGTTCCAAGTTCATAAGTTAAGAACACTTGGTCCTGAACTTTGAGTTCCAAGTTAAAAAGTTAAGGACACTTGGTCCTTAACTTTGAATTCCAAGTTCAAAAGTTAAGGACACTTGATGCTTAACTTGGTCCTGAACTTATAGTACATGTTCTTAATTATACAAGGATTGCTCTATAAAATATGCCCTGAGTTTCTTTTAATGATAGATGGACTGAAGACTATAAGTATCTTGATCATCAAACAAAACTTGTTCTAGTACCTGAGGCAATTCGATTTGAAGATTCCATTAAAAAAATCTTTGAAGTTATTGAATTGGATAGAAACAAGTTTGAAGCAGTGATATGGTTTGATATCAACCTGGGAACAAGCAAGGGAATGCTTGTATCCAAAGATTTAGATCTTCACACATGTATAGAGTTACTAAAAAGTCATTCACTCTTCAAGGATTGTCGTTTTATTGTTGATATTTCGGAAAGAGTTTTTGGATCAACAAGCACCTTTGAACATGTTAACAGAGAAACTCAACATGACAATCAAAATAAATGCCAGCAGATAATGGAAATTGATATGGTTGAAGCTCAACCAATAACTGAAGAGGTGCTTCAAATATTTGATTCTATTCAAGTAGAAGGACAAAGCATTATAGAGATTGACAACGAACAAGCTTTGGGTATTCAAGTCTTAGAGAGTGCATCGGTAATCGAAGAAATTGCTGAAAAAACCTCTACTCAACTAACTAGACGAAGATCAAATTCGAAACAAAAAGAATCCCCAACTACGATATTAAGAGAAAATGCTTCGTTGGATGAAATAAAAGTGGGATCAATATTTGACAAAAAGAAGAGTATAATTAACTGTTTTTCGAATATAGCAATTAAAGGACATTTTGAATTCAAGGTTGTTAGATCAAGCTCAACAAGATATTCGTTGAAATGCAATGATGATAGGTGTGGGTGGTGTGTGCGTGCTTTCAGAATTAAAGATTCAACACTGTTCAAGATAGTAAAGATTGAGAAAAATGATGACTGCTCTGTTAACACTATGAAAGCTGATCAAAGGCATGCAACTTCAAAGTTGATTAGTGGTTACATTATCGACAATCTTCGAGACCCAAGGTTTGAAGTTACACCAGCTTTTGTCATGGCAGAAATGCAAAAATCGCATGGACTAGACATTGGGTATCACAAGGCATGGCGTGCTATTCAACGTGCTTCCGCTTTAATAAGAGGAACTCCTGAAGAGAATTATGAATTATTGTCTTCATACTTGTATATGATGAGAAGTAAAAAACCGGAAACATATACTAACATAAAGATAGACGACAACAACAGGTAAACAATCAAAAAAGAGTTTATTAGTATGTTTTATAAACTTTAGGACATGCTGTCTTTAACCAGTTAAAAAGTTAAAGACGTGATGTCCTTAACTTTTATGTGTGCAGTCAAAAAGTTAAGGATACTTGGTCCTTAACTTAGAATTGCAAGTTAAAAAATTAATGACACGGTGACCTTAACTTTTGACCTTGTTAGTCTAAGTTAAGTACTCCATGTCCTTAACTTTTTAGCTTGTAAACCTAAGTTAAGGACATATCCTTAACTTTATAACTTTTCACTCTAATTTAAGGACTACATGTCCTTAACTTTTGACCTTGTTAGTCTAACTTCAGGACTACCTGTCCTTAACTTTTGAGCTTGTAACTTGAAGTTCAGGACTACATGTCCTTAACTTTTGACCTTGTTAATCTAAGTTAAGGACTGCATGTCCTTTACTTTTGAGCTTGTAAATCTAAGTTAAGGATTGCATGTCCTTAACTTTATAAGTTGTAACTCTAAGTTAAAGACTGATTGTCCTTAACTTTTGACCTTGTTAGTCTAATTTCAAGACTACTTGTCCTTAACTTTTGGCCTTGTAACCTGAAGTTCAGGACTACCTGTCCTTAATTTTTGACCTTGTTAGTCTAAGTTAAGGACTACCTGTCCTTAACTTCTGTTAACCTTCTTTTATACTGTATTTTCAGGTTTCTTTATATGTTTTATGCATATGGATAATCAATATCATGTTGGAATCATTGTAGACCAGTGATTTCTGTTGATGCAACTTTTTTGAAGTCAAAATTTCGTGGTGTTTTAATGATTTTAGTTTCAAAGGATGCAAATAACCAAATTTTCCCACTAGCCTTTGGAATAGCAGAATCTGAAAATAAAAATTCCTATGAGTGGTACTTTAGTGAGCTTCGCAATGCAATTGGGAGCCGTGAGAATTTTTTTTTTTTTATGAGACAAGCATCAATTTATTGCATATGCCATCGCAAAGGTATATCCTGAAAGCCACCATGGGATTTGTATTTATTATTTTGAGCAGAACCTAAAGCGCAGAAAAGTGAAAAGTGAGGTCCTAAAACTTTTTCAAAGTGCTGCAAGAGTATACAGGTGCAAAGAATTTGATCTTTAGATTTCAGATGTAGCAAAAGTAGATAAGAAGCCTTATGACTACTTGATGGAAGAACCACCGGAAAGGTGGGCACGTTCTTGTAGTCCACGACGAAGATATGACATGCTCACAACAAACATAGTTGAGTCAATGAATTCTGTCCTATTAGAAGCAAGGGAGCTGCCTATATTAAGAATGATGGATTTCATTCAAGTGAAGCTACAACGGTGGTTTTATGAAAGAAGAAATGAAGTAGAAGGAACTTTTTATGATGTTTCTTGTTGGGTAGAAGAGGAATTGAAGAAAAAGATAGATTTAGCATTTACTTTGAATGTAAGAATTATGTTCTATGTTTAGGTTATTATTTTAATATAATTTAACATAATGTACTAACTTATAATTTTTCAACATTAAAGGTCTTCCCTGTTGATTCATGACGTTCTAGAGTTGAAGAAGAAGGAATTAATTTCTTGGTGGACTTAAACAAAAGAACATGTGATTGTTTTCAGTTTCAATTTGATGAATTACCATGCATACATGCAATTGCAGCTATCGAGAAGAGAAACATCAAGAAGTCCAACTTTTGCTCGCACTGGTACTTAAAGGAATCTTGGCTGAAAACATATGAAAGACAAATACATCCTGTAGGACAAACTGATTCTTGGATTGTACCAGAGAGTGTTAAGTCACAAATTTTTAAACCACCAGATTTCAAAGTGCCACTAGGTAGAAGGCAGAAGAAAAGGCATATTCCAGCTACCGAGTCATCAAAAATAACATTCAAATGTGGTCGTTGCAGATGAATTGGTCATAATAGAACAACTTGTATATATTCTCCGGCATTCCATCCATTTTCAAGGAAGCATAGAGAATAGTAGATATATCCACTTATGTTTATCGACTCCTTTAAGTTTTTTCTATAAATTGGATTCATTTAGATTATTCTTATTTGAGAAGATGTCTGAATTTTCAAAATTTCTTTCTGCTTACGTTCTTTTTGTTTCTTTTGAGTTCATAGTTGAAAAGTTAAGGAAATGCAGTTCTTAAGTTTGACTTACAGGTTCAAAAGTTAACGACATGCAGTTCTTAACTTTGACTTACATGTTCAAAAGTTATTGACAGACAGTCCTTAAGTTTGACTTACAGGTTCAAAAGTTAAGGACATGCAGTCCTTAACTTTCACTTACATGTTCAAAAGTTAAGGACAAACAGTCCTTAAGTTTGAGTTCAAAGTTCAAAAGTTAAGGACATGCAGTCCTTAACTTTGACTTACAAGTTCAAAAGTTAAGGACAGACAGTCCTTAAGTTTGAGTTCAAAGTTCAAAAGTTAAGGACAGGCAGTCCTTAACTTTGACTTACAAGTTCAAAAGTTAAGGACACTTGGTCCTTAACTTACAGTTCCAAGTACAAAAAATAAGGACACTTGGTCCTGAAGTTTTAGTTCTAAGTTCAAAAGTTAAGGATTCAATTTCAAAAGGTGAGGACACATGGTCCTGAACTTAGAATTTCAAGTTCAAAAATTAAGGACACTTGGTCCTGAAGTTTGAGTTTCATGTTCAAAAGTTAAGGACACATTGTCTTGAACTTTGACTTACAAGTTCAAAAGTTAAGGACACATTGTCTTGAACTTTGACTTACAAGTTCAAAAGTTAAGGACACTTGGTCCTTAAGTTTGAATTTGAAGTTCAATTACACTTGGTCCTGAACTAATACTTACAAGCTCAATACACTTAATTTAGGGATTGCAAATGGACAATTCAATACTTGACAGAAACAAAGAAATTAATGACATGATGCCTTCATATTACTTCTGAAATTGTAATTTTGCATAGCTATGACAAAAAATTATGCTGTGCAAACAAAATAGAAGTTCATTTTGAGGAATTTACAAGATATTTCAGAATTCATATGGATTCTTTACAATAATTTTATACAAAAAATCAACTACAACTAACTTTCTTTACAACTAAACTACAACTCTTTCAGACATCAAGTTTCATTTTCACTATCATAGTCGTCGCCAACATTTTCTGGTGGTGTATCATAACCAGAATTTCTTTTCCACTCTCCATGTTCCCAAAGATTTACTGCAAGTTCTTTTCTAATGTCTTTTATGTCTTCAGGTTGGAATTTCTCCACATCATTTACCATCATCAACAACTCCACATACTTGATTAGGAATGCACCACAATCAGTCCTAAGAAAAATGTAAGATATGGAGTCAATTAAACAATAAATATAAAGTACATATAAGTTATATAACAAATAACAACATGTGTGATCCAGTTTGGTGTGGTGATCTTTCCCACTGAATATCAAATTTGTTGAATGCATTTCCACAAGAATTGTGATTTTTCTCAAGAGAACTTTAGCAAGTTGGGGATCATGCGTGCATACATTTCAATGTGATTCATTCCTGCCTCAAATGGCTCACTATATATGGAATCATACACATCAATACTTTTCTCATTCAAGTCCAATACCCCCAAAAGAAAATGCGTCAACAAATTATCATCTTCTGAAGGAAGCCGACATGGAAAAACGATTTTGTCAACCTCTGTCCAAGCAAGTCCACATCTACGATTGTCACCCCACACATATGGTGTCAGAACCAATTGATTATCACCACACCGAAACCCATCTATAACATCTTCATTGAATTCCTTATATATCTCTAGCATATAGTAATCAAAAACGATATCTGTAGTTGTGCAACGAAAAGGATGGTCGCGAGGGTGGTAGCATTCCTTTTTTTCTCAGATAATATAGGGCAATGTCAATATGCTTCATAAAAAGGAAAAAAATAAAACAAATCCATCAGTCATAAAATAATTAAAAAATAATAAATTAAGAATAAAGAAAATAAATGCCTTGCAAATTATCAAACCTTATCATCAAGTATAAAGCTACTATCTGAAAGCTCCAGAAAGAACATTTTGCTACTGTTCGATGATACAATTTGTATGGATTCATTCTCACACCATTATCATCAGCATATATATCAGTTTGTCCCCTGAGAATTTTGAAAATATCAAAGTTAGAAGTTAGTCCTCATTTCCTAATTAAGGACATCTAGTCCTGAACTTAGACTTTCAAGTTCAAAAGTTAAGGACATTTGTCCTGAAGTTTGAGTTTCAAGTTCAAAAGTTAAGGACACTTGGTCCTGAAGTTTCAGTTTCAAGTTCAAAAGTTAAGGACACATGGTCCTGAACTTATATTTACAAGTTCAAAAGTTCAAGACACTTTGTCCTGAACTTAGACTAACAAGTATAAAAGTTAAGGACATGCAGTCCTTAACTTATAGTTCCAACTTCAAAGGTTGAGGACACTTGGTCCTGAACTTAAATTTTAAGTTCAAACGTTAAGGACACTTGGTCCTAAATTTTGAGTTTCAATTTGAAATTTTAAGGACACTTGGTCCTGAACTTCAAGTTTTAAGTTGAAATTTTAAGGACACTTGGTCCTGAACTTCAAGTTTCAAGTTCAAAAGTAAAGCACACATGGTCCTGAACTTAGACTTTCAAGTTCAAAAGTTCAGGACAGATGGTCCTGAACTTAGACTTACAAATTCAAAAGTTAGGGACACATGGTCCTGAACTTTGACTTACAAGTTCAAAATTTCAGGACTTTTGGTCCCGAAATTTGAATTCCAAGTTGAAAAGTTAAGGACACTAGGTCCTTAACTTTGATTTCCAAATTCAAAAGTTAAGGACACTTGGTCCTAAACTTAGACTTACAATCACAGAAGTTAAGAACACTTAACTTTAGGAATTTCAGTATCAATACAGTTAGTCCTAAATTTAAAATTACAAGTTAAGGACACGAATTTAAGCAATTAACAAATAATGAAATACATTAAGGGACTTACAGTTTTTTGCGACCTTTCCTTTTCTCCTTGCCCAACCACCCAGTGAATTTCTTCAATAATTTTGCATCATCTTTGGCATAATTAAAAATATATGTACGAGTATATTTTGATTTTATCCAGCCCGAATTCTTGGGAGTATTTTCATTGTGCGCCATCGATGTTCCTATTTTTTTTTCCTGTTAAAAGGAAATTTCAACTGCCAACTAAGCTTCTTATTCCTATTACCTCTACCAATCTCTTCTTCAACATTTCCTTCAATCTCTATAGACAAACTCTCATCAATGCTCATTTGTGTACTTGGAGGAATAGGAGTAAGAATAGAAAATGATGGACCATCATAACCAATACTATCTCTCTTCCTTTTCCTAGTATATTGATTAAGAGCTTCATCTTTGTTTTGCTCTGCAGACAACACTATATATATACATTCGTTTGCTACAAGTCATCAAATGAAGAGACAAAAACTAAGAACATTATTTTTGAAATGTACTGGCAGTTTCAATTATGAATAGAATATTTAGGACACAATCAATACTTGTCTTGTTCACACTGCCTTCTTGTATTTTTTCAACAAACAATTGAGCTGACATATTAGTTGCATTTTCTTTATTCCAACTGCACATTTTCTTTATCTTGCAACTGTTCTCCATGTTCTTCAATTGCAAGTTCACAAGATTCTGCAAAATATTTACAAGAGCTAACAAAATTAGTACTTGTTACTAATCTTTGATTAAAACAAACATGTATAAAATTAAAAAAAACATTGTCTAACCTTTTGCAGCTGTCAAGATCATCCTAGTTAAATCATTATCTTCACTAGCATTTTCTTGGCTTCCAATATAGTCGGTAAGAGAGAGAGGTGTTGAGAGATCACATGTTCCATCTATGCATTTGGAAACAATCTCATTTATGCTTGTTCCTTGGGTATTTTCTAAGTCTTGAGATTGTGCTCCACTTCTCTCTTGATACTCCACTCCATCTTCTTCCCTTGCAGCTTCAAAATATTCTTTAACATTTACAATTAATACCCATTCTGATATTTCACTAAAACTAACATTCAACATATCATAAAAATTCCATCTAACCTTGATTGGCACAATTTTGAACTCCAAATTTATTTTTATATGAGAGAGGTGTAGACATATCATATGTTCCTTCTATACATTTGCATACAATTTCATAGACACTTGTTCCCAATGGACTTTATAAATCCTGAGATTGCACTCCACATTTACAAATTTTTTCAGTTACTCTTGTCTCTTTTGGATTTTCCTGGTCTTGACATTCTACTACATCTTGAACTTCCACTCCATCAATAGATTCTACATATATTTGTAATCACAAAATAGTTTATATGTATTACGCTATTGAATACAAATTTCAATGACAAAAATTTCAAAATCTATATCTAAGCTTTCTCAATTTCAGTGCCAATATCAATTTCATCATCTAGATGTGCATCTCTATAATCACTTTCATACTGAACTTCTGCATGCACATCTGTATCATCACATTCATCACCACGTGCATCTTTGTTAATTGTAATAGTGGGTTATGTATCATCACAATGATCATCAACTCCATCTTTAGTAATTGGAACACTAGATTCTCTCTCTATGCTCCTTTCATCAGGTTTCACAAAAATCTTCAACAAAGTATCAATCTTTGATCCTAGACTTTTCTTTAAATCCTGTGAAAGAAACTAAGTTAGAAAGTTAAGGACATGTAGTCCTAAACTTCAAGTTTCAAGTTAAAAATTTAAGGACAAGTAGTCCTAAACTTCAAGTTACAAGTAAAAAAGTTAAGGACAGGCAGTCTTTAACTTAGAGTAACAAGTTCAAAAGTTAAGGACATGCAGTCCTTAACTTTGAATTCCAAGTTAAAAAATTAAGGACAATAGGTCCTGAACTTCAAGTTTCAAATTGAAAAGTTAAGGACACTTGGTCCTGAACTTCAAGTTTCAAGTTCAAAAGTTAAGACAGGCAATCCTTAACTTATAGTTACAAGATCAAAAGTTAAAGACAATTGTTGGTTGATTTCCCAATGCACACGCAAGTGTACGTGGTCGACAAGTAATATAGG
>ML357797.1:0-11784 GCA_005239505.1 Nicotiana paniculata | reverse complement strand
TTATAGCAATTAAACTTGAATCTAGCCAATCGTGCATGTATTATCACCTGCTATGGTCCAGGACGGACTCCTTGCTATGGAGAAGTACCGGATCGCATGATATTTCTCAGATAAATCAAATACGTCCCAAGGAACCATAACCAACACTTCAAAATGATCAAGTTACATTTTTGGCAATTATGGCAATTAAATTTTAATTCCGCTAGTGGTGCCTGTATTACCGCCTACCATGGTCCAGGCCGGACGCCTCGGTATGGAGCATGTACCGGATCGCATGATATTTGTTCGGGACATCATATATGACCCAAGGAACCATAACCAACGCTTCGAAATGATCAAGTTAATTGTTTTGGCATTTTATGGAAATTAAACTGGAATTCCGCCAGTTGTGCCTGTATTATCGCCTGCCATGGTCCAGACCGGACGACTTGGTACGGAGCTAGTTCCGGATCGCATGATATTTGTCTGGACATCAAATACGTCCAAGGGAACCATAACTAATGCTTCGAAATGATCAAGTTACATGTTTTGGCATTTTATGGCAGTTAAACTGGAATTTTTCTAGTTGTGCCTGTATTATCGCCTGCCATGGTCAAGGCCGGACGCCTTGGTACGGAGCCGGTACCAGATTGCAAGATATTTGTTCGGACATCAAATATGACCCAAGGAACCATAACCAAAGCTTCGAAATGATCAAATTACACTTTTGGGCAATTAAAGTGGAATTCCGCCAGTCGTGCCTGTATTATCACCATCTATGGTCCAGGCCGGACACCTTGGTATGGAGCCGGTACCGGATCGCATGATATCAATCTGGGACATCAAATACGACCCAAGTAACCATAACCAACTCTTCGAACTGATCAAGTTATATTTTTGGCATTTTATGGAAATTAAACTGGATTTCCGCTAGTCGTGCCTGTAATATCGCCTGCCATGGTCCAGGCCTGGACGCCTTGGTACGAATCTGGTACCGGATCGCATGATATTTCTTCGGGATATCAAATACGACCCAAGGAACCATAACCAACGCTTCGAAATGATCAAGTTACATTTTTTGGCATTTTATGGCAATTAAACAGGAATTTCGTCTATCGAGCCTCTATTATCGCCTGCCATGGTCCAGGCCGGACGCCTTGGTACAGAGCCGGTACCGGATCACGTGATATTTTTCTGCGACATCAAATACAACACAAGGAACCATAAACATTGCTTCGAAAGGATCAAGCTACATTTTTTGGCATTTTATGGCAATTAAACTGGAATTCCGCTAGCCGTGCCTATATTATCACCTGCCATGGTCCAGGCCGGACGCCTTGGTACGAAGCCGGTACCAGATCACATTATATTTGACCGGGACATCACATACGACCCAAGGAACCATAACGAACGCTTCGAAATGATCAAGTTAATTTTTGTGGTATTTATGGCAATTAAACTCGAATTACGCCAGTCGTACCTGTATTATCGCCTGCCATGGTCGAGGCCAGACGCCTTGGTATGGAGCCGGTTCCGAATCGCATGATATTTGTCCGGACATCAAATATTTCCCAAGGAACCATAACCAATGCTTCGAAATGATTAAGTTTCATGTTTTTGCATTTTATGGCAATTAAACTGGAATCTTTCTAGTCGTGCCTGTATTGTAGCCTGCTAGGGTCAAGGCCAGACGCCTTGGTACAGAGCTGGTACCAGATCGCAAGATATTTTTTCGGGACATCAAATATGACCCAAGGAACCATAACAAAAGCTTCGAAATGATCAAGTTACACTTTATGGAAATTAAAATTCCGCCAGTCGTGCCTGTATTATCACCATCTATGGTCCAGGCCGGACACCTTGGTATGGAGCTGGTACCGGATCACATGATATCTGTCTGGGACATCAAATACAACCCAAGGAACCATAACCAACGCTTCGAAATGATCAAGTTACATTTTTTGGCATTTTATGGCAATTAAACTGGAATTCTGTCAGTCGTGCCTCTGTAATCACCTGCCATGGTCCAGGCAGGACGCCTTGGTACAGAGCCGGAACCGGATCACATGATATTTCTCCAGGACATCAAATACGACCCACATAACCATAACCAATGCTCTCAAATAATCAAGTTACATTTTTTTGGCATTTTATGGCAATTAACTTGGAATTCCGACAGTCGTGCCTGTATTATCGCCTGCCATGGTCCAGGCAGGACGCCTTGGTACGGAGCCAGTACCGGGTCGCACGACATTGTCCGTGATATGAAATATGACCCAAGGAACCATAACCAACGCTTCGAAATGATTAATTTACATTTTTTGCATTTTATAGGAATTAAACTGGAATTCCGCCAGTCGTGCATGTATTATCGCTAGCCATGGTCCAGTCCGGACGCCTTGGTACAGAGCCGGTACTGGATCACATGATATTGGTCTGGGACATCAAATATGACCCAAAGAACAATAACCAACGCTTCTAAATGATCAAGTTACATTTTTTGGAATTTTATAGCAATTAAACTTGAATCTAGCCAATCGTGCATGTATTATCACCTGCTATGGTCCAGGATGGACGCCTTGCTACGGAGCCGGTACCGGATCGCATGATATTTCTCAGGGAAATCAAATACATCCCGAGGAACCATAAACAACACTTGAAAATGATCAAGTTACATTTTTGGCATTTTATGGCAATTAAATTTGAATTCCGCAGTGGTCCCTGTATTACCGCCTGCCATGGTCCAGGCCGGACGCCTCGGTACGGAGCCTGTACCGGATCGCATGATATTTGTTCGGGACATCAAATATGACCCAAGGAACCATAACCAACGCTTTGAAATGATCAAGTTAATTTTTTTCGCATTTTATGGCAATTAAACTGGAATTCCGCTAGTCGTGCTGTATTATCGCCTGCCATGGTCCAGGCTGGACACCTTGGTACGGAGCCGGTTCTGGATCGCATGATATTTGTCCGGACATCAAATACGTCCAAGGGAACCATAACCAATGCTTCGAAATGATCAAGTTACATGTTTTGGCATTTTATGGCAATTAAACTGGAATTTTTCTAGTTGTGCCTGTATTATCGCCTGCCAGGGTCAAGGCCGGACGCCTTGGTACGGAGCCGGTACCAGATCATAATATATTTGTTCGGGACATCAAATATGACCCAAGGAACCATAACGAAAGCTTCTAAATGATCAAATTACACTTTAGGGCAATTAAAGTGGAATTCCGCCAGTCGTGCCTGTATTATCACCATCTATGGTCCAGGCCGGACACCTTGGTATGGAGCCGGTACCGGATCGCATGATATCGGTCTGGGACATCAAATACGACCAAAGTAACCATAACAAACTCTTCGAAACGATCAAGTTACATTTTTTGGCATTTTATGGCAATTAAACTGGAATTCGGCCAGTCGTGCCAGTATTATCGCCAGCCATTGTCCATGTCGGACGCCTTGGTACGGATCTGGTACATGATCACATAATATTTGTCCGGGACATCAAATACAACCCAAGAAACCATAACCAACTCTTCAACAGGATTTTTTGGAATCTTATGGAAATTAAACTGGAATTCGGTTAGTCGTGCTTCATTATCGCCATCCATGGTCCAGGCCGGACACCTTGGTATGGAGCCGATACCGGATCGCATGATATTTGTCCGGGACATCAAATGTGACCCAAGTAACCATAACCAACTCTTCGAAGTGATCAAGTTACATTTTTGGCATTTTATGGTAATTAAACTGGAATTTCGCTAGTCGTGCCTGTAATATCGCCTCCCATGGTCCAGGTCGGGCGCCTTGGTACGAAGCTGGTACCGAATCGCATGATATTTCTCCGGGACATCAAATACGACCCAAGGAACCATAACCAACGCTTCGAAATGATCAAGTTACAGTTGTTGTCATTTTATGGCAATTAAACTGGAATTCCGTCAGTCGTGCCTCTATTATCGCCTGCCATGGTCCAGGCCGGACGCCTTGGTACAGAGCCGGTACCGGATCGCGTGATATTTTTCTGGGATATCAAATACAACACAAGGAACCATAACCAATGCTTTGAAATGATCAAGATACATTTTTGTCATTTTATGGCAATTAAACTGGAATTCTGCTAGTCGTGCCTATATTATCACCTGCCAGGCCGGACGCCTTGGTACGAAGCCAGTACCAGATCACATGATATTTGACCGAAACATCACATACGACCCAAGGAACCATAAGCAACACTTCGAAATGATCAAGTTAATTTTTTTTGGCATTTTATGGCAATTAAACTGGAATTCCGCCAGTCGTGCCTGTATTATCGCCTGCCATAGTCCATGCCGGACGCCTTGGTACGGAGCCGGTTCTGAATCGCATGATATTTGTCCGGATATCAAATACGTCCCAGGGAACCATAACCAATGCTTCGAAATGATTAAGTTATATGTTTTGGCATTTTAGGGCAATTAAACTGGAATTTTTCTAGTCGTGCCTGTATTATCTCCTGCCAGGGTCTAGGGAGCCGGTACCAGATCACAAGATATTTGTTCGAGACATCAAATATGACCCAAGGAACCATAACAAAATCTTCGAAATGATCAAGTTACACTTTATGGTAATTAAACTGGAATTACGCCAGTCGTGCCTGTATTATCACCATCTATGGTCCAGGCCGGACACCTTGGTATGAAGCCGGTACCGGATCACATGATATTTGTCCGGGACATAAAATACAACCCAAGTAACCATAACCAACTCTTCGAAGTGATCAAGTTACATTTTTGGCATTTTGTGGCAATTAAACTGGAATTCCACTAGTCGTGCCTGTAATATCGCCTTCCATGGTCCAGGCCGGATGCCTTGGTACGGAGCTGGTACCGGATAGCATGATATTTGTTGAGGACATCAAATATGACCCAAGGAACCATAACCAACGCTTCGAAATGATCAAGTTACATTTTATGACAATTAAACTGAATTCCGCCAGTCGTGCATGTATTATCGCCATCCATGGTCCAGACGGACACCTTGGTATAGGGCCGGTACCGGATCACATGATATTTGTCCAGATCATCAAATACGACCCAAGTAATCATAACCAACTCTTCGAAAGGATGAAGTTACATTTTTTGGCATTTTATGGCAATTAAACTGGAATTCCGCTAGTCCTGCCTGTAATATTGCCTGCCATGGTCCAGGCCGGACGCCTTGGTACAGAGCTAGTATATCATCGCATGATATTTGTCCGGGACATCAAATACCACCCAAGGAACCATAACCAATGCTTTGAAACGATCAAGTTACATTTTTTGGCACTTTATGGCAATTAAATTGGAATTCTGCCAGTCGTGCCTGTATTATCGCATGCCATGGTCCAGGCCAGATGCCTTGGTACAGAGCCGATACCGAATCATATGATATTTGTATGGGACATCAAATACAACACAACCAGAACCAACACTTCGAAATGACCAAGTTACATTTTTTTGCATTTTATGGCAATTAAACTAGAATTCCGCCAGTCGTGCCTATATTATCGCCTACCATGGTCCAGGCCGGACACCTTGGTACGGAGCCGGTACCGAACCGCATGATATTTGTCTGAGACATCAAATACAACCCAAGAAACCATAACCAACTCTTCAAAACGATCAAGTTACATTTTTTGGAATTTTATGGAAATTAAACTGGAATTCCGCGAAGTCATGCCTGTATTGTTGCCTGCCATGGTCCAGGCCGGACGCCTTGGTACGTAGCCGGTACTGAGTCGTATGATATTTTTCCGGGACATCAAATACGACCTGAGGAACCATAACCAATGTTTCAAAATGATCAAGTTACATTTTTTGGAATTTTATGGCAATAAAACTTGAATTTCGCCACCCGTGAATGTATTATCGCCTGCCATAGTCGATGCCAGACGCCTTGGTACGAAGCCGGTACTGGATAGCATGATATTTCTCCGGTACATAAAATACGACACTAGGAACCATAACAAACGCTTTGAAATGATCAAGTTACATTTTTTTGCATTTTATTGTAATTAAACTTGAATTCCGCCACTCGTGCCTGTATTACCGCCTTCCATAGTCTAGACTAGACGCCTTGGTACAGAGCCAGTACCGAATAGCATGATATTTGTCCGGGACATCAAATACGACCCAAGAAACCATAACCAATGCTTCGAAATGATCAAGTTACATCTTTTGGCATTTTATGGCTATTAAACTAGAATTCCTAGTCGTGCTTGTATTATCGCCATCCATGGTCCAGGCTGGACGCCTTGGTATGGATTCGATACCCGATAACATGATATTTTTCTGGGACATAAAATAAAACCCAAGGAACCATAACGAACTCTTCGAAATGTTCAAGTTACATTTTTTGGCATTTTATGGCAATTAAACTGGAATTCCGCCAGTCGTGCTTGTATTAGCGCATGCCATGGTCCAGGCCGGACGCCTTGGTACGGAGACGGTACCGGATTGCGTGATATTTGTCGTGGACATCAAATACGACCCATGGAACAATAACCAACAATTCGATATGATCAAGTTACATTTTTTGGCATTTTTTGGCAATTAAACTGGAATTCCGTCAGTCGTGCCTCTGTTATCACCTACCATAGTCTAGGCTGGACGCCTTGGTACAGAACCGGTACCGGATCACATGATATTTCTCCATGATATCAAATACGAACCACAGAACCATAACCAATGCTCTGAAATGATCAAGTTACATTTTTTGGCATTTTATGGCAATTAAACTAGAATTCTGACAGTCGTGCATGTATTATCGCCTGCCATGGTCCAGGCCGGATGCCTTGGTATGAAGCCAGTACCGGGTCGCACGACATTTTCCGTGATATGAAATATGACCCAAGGAACCATAACCAACGCTTCGAAATGATCAAGTTACATTTTTTGGTATTTTTTGGCAATTAAACTTGAAATCCGCTAGTCATGCCTATATTATCGCCTGCCATGGTCCAGGTCGGATCCTTGGTATGGAGCCGATACCAAATCTCATGATATTTGTCCGAGAAATCAAATATGACACAATGAACCATAACCAACGCTTCGAAATGATTAATTTACATTTTTTAGCATTTTATGGCGATTAAACTGGAATTCACCCAGTCGTGCATGTATTATCGTCTGCCATGGTCCAGTCCGGACGCCTTTGTACGGAGCCGGTACTGGATCGCATGATATTTTTTTCGGGACATCAAATATGACCCAAAGAACGATATCCAACGCTTCTAAATGATCAAGTTACATTTTTGGAATTTTATAGCAATTAAACTTGAATTCAGCCAATCGTGCATGTATTATCACCTGCCATGGTCCAGGTCGGACGCCTTGCTACGGAGCCGGTACCGGATCACATGATATTTCTCAAGGAAATCTAATACGACCCAAGGAACCATAACCAACACTTCAGAATGATTAAGTTGCATTTTTGGCATTTTATGGCAATTAAATTGGAATTCCGCCAGTCGTGCCTGTATTACCACCTGCCATGGTCCAGGCCGGACGCCTCGCTACGGAGCCTGTACCGGATTGCATGATATTTGTTCGGGACATCAAATATGACCCAAAGAACCATAACAATTGCTAAGAAATTATCAAGTTACATTTTTTGGAATTTTATGGCAATTAAACTGATATTCAGCCATTCATGCTTGTATTATCGCCATCCATGGTCCATGCCGGACGCCTTGGTATGGATATGGTACCGGATCTCATGATATTTGTCCGGGACATCAAATACGACCCAAGAAACGATAACAAACTCTTCGAAAGGATTTTTTGGCATTTTATGGCAATTAAACTAGAATTCCCCCAAGTCCTGCCTGCATTATCGCCTTGGTACGTAGCCGGTACCGAATCGCATGATATTTGTCCGGGACATAAAATAAAATCCAAGGATGCATAACCAACGCTTTGAAATGATGAAGTTATTTTTTTTGGAATTTTATTGCAATTAAACTGGAATATCGCCAGCCGTGCCTGTATTATCGCCTGCCATAGTCCAATCCAGACGCCTTGGTACGGAGCCGGTACCGGATCACACTCCGGAACATCAAATACGACCCAAGGAACCATAACCAACGCTTCGAAATGATCAAGGTACATTTTTTGGCATTTTATGGCAATTAAACTACAATTCTGCCAGCCGTGCCTGTATTATCGCTTGCCATGGTCCAGGCCGGACGACTTGGTACGGAGCCGGTTCCGAATTGCATGATATTTGTCCCGACATCAAATACGACCCAAGGAACCATAACCAATGCTTCAAAATGATCAAGTTACATGTTTTGGCATTTTATGGCAAATAAATTGGAATTTTGCTAGTCGTGCCTGTATTATCGCCTGTCAGGATCCAGGCCAGACGCCTTGGTACGGAGCCGGTACCAAATCGCAAGATATTTGTTCGGGATATCAAATATGACCCTAGGAACCGTAACCAACGCTTCGAAATGATCAAGTTACACTTTATGGCAATTAAACTGGAATTCCGCCAGTCGTGCCTGTATTATCACCATCTATGGTCCAGGCCGGGCACCTTGGTATGAAGCCTGTACCGGATCGCATGATATCGGCCTGGGACATCGAATATGACCCAAGTAACCATAACCAATACTTCTAAATGATCAAGTTACATTTTTTAGCATTTTATGGCAATTAAACTGGAATTCCGTTAGTCGTGCCTCTATTATCGCCTGCCATGGTCCAGGCTGAATGCCTTGGTACAGAGCCAGTACCGGATCACATGATATTAATCCAGGACATCAAATACGACCCATAGAACCATAACCACTGCTCTGAAATGATCAAGTTACATATTTTTTGGATATTTATGGCAATTAAACTGGAATTCTGACAGCCGTGCTTGTATTATCGCCTGCCATGGTCCAGGCCGGAGGCCTTGGTACGGAGCCGGTACCAGATCGCATGATATTTGTCCGGAACATCAAATACGACCAAAGGAACCATAAACAACTCTTCGAAATGATCAAGTTACATTTTTTGGCATTTTATGGCAATTATACTGGAATTCCGCCAGTCGTGCCTGTATTATCGCCTGCCATGGTCCAGGCCGGAGGCCTTGGTATGGAGCCGGTACAAAATCGCATGATATATGTGNGGAATTCCGCCAGTCGTGCCTGTATTATCGCTTGCCATGGTCCAGGCCGGACGCCTTGGAATGGAGCCGGTATCGGATAGCATGATATTTGTCCGGGACATCAAATACGACCCAAGGAACCCTAACCAATACTTTGAAATGATAAAGTTACATTTTTTGGCATTTTATGGCAATTAAACTATAATTCCGCTAGTCGAGCCTGTAATATCGCCTCCCATGGCCCAGGCCGGACGCCTTGGTACAGAGCTGGTACCGGATCGGATGATATTTGTACGGGACATTAAATATGACCCAAGGAACCATAACATACGCTTCGAAATGATCAAATAACATTTTTTGGCATTTTATGGCAATTAAACCGGAATTCCGCCAGTCGTGCCTTTATTAGCGCCTGCCATGGTCTAGGCCGGACGCCTTGCTACGGAGCCGATACCGGATCACATGATATTTTTCCTGGACATCAAAATATGACCTAAGGAACCATAACCAATAATTTGAAATGATCAAGTTATATTTTTTGGCATTTTATGGCAATTAAACTGGAATTCCGTCAGTCGTGCCTCTATTATCGCCTGCCATGGTCCAGGTCGGACGCCTTCGTACAGAGCCGGTACCGGATCGCATGATATTTCTCCAGGACATCAAATACGACCCATGGAACCATAACCAACGCTCTGAAATGATCAAGTTACATATTTTTGGCATTTTATGGCAATTAAACTGGAATTCTGACAGTCGTGCCTGTTTTATCGCCTGCCATGGTCCAAGTCGAAGGCTTTGGTACGGAGCCGGTACCAGATCGCATGATATTTGACCGGGACATCAAATACGATGAAAGGAACCATAAAAAACGCTTTGAAATGATCAAGTTACATTTTTTGGCATTTTATGGCAATTATACTGGAATTCCGCTAGTCGTGCCTGTATTATCGCCTGCCATGGTCCAGGCCGCACGCCTTGGTATGGAGTTGGTATCGGATCGCATGATATTTTTCCGGGACATTAAACACGACCAAAGGAACCATAAACAACGCTCCAAAATGATCAAGTTACATTTTTTGGCATTTTATGGCAATTATACTGGAATTCCGCTAGTCGTGCCTGTATTATCGCCTGCCGTGGTCCAGGCCGGACGCCTTGGTATGGAGCCGGTATCGGATAGTAAGATATTTTTCCGTGACATCAAATACGACCCAAGGAACCATAACCAACGCTTCGAAATGATCAAGTTACATTTTTTGGAATTTTATGGCAACTAAACGGGAATTTTGCCAGTCGTGCCTGTATTCTCGCCTCCCATGGTCCAGGCCTGACGCCTTGGTACGGATCCGGTACCGAGTCGCATGATATTTGTCCGGGACATCAAATATGACCCAAGGAACCATAATTAACGCTTTGAAACGATGAAATTACAGTTTTTGGCATTTTATGGAAATTAAACTGGAATTCCGTCAGTCGTGCCTCTATTATCGTCTGCCATGGTCCAGGCCGGACGCCTTGGTAGAGAGTCGGTACTGGATCACATGATATTTCTCCAGGACATCAAATATGACCCACGAAATAATAACCAACGCTCTGAAATGATCAAGTTACATATTTTTGGCATTTTATGGAAATTAAACTGGAATTCCGATAGTGGTGCCCTTTATTATCGCGTGCCATGGTACAGGTCGGACGCCTTTGTATGGAGCCGGTACCGGGTCGCATGATATTGTCCTGGATATTAAATATGACCCAAGGAACCATATCCAACGCTTTGAAATGATCACGTTACATTTTTTGGCATTTTATGGCAATTATACTAGAATTCTGCCAGTCGTGCCTGTATTATCGCCTGCCATGGTCTTGGCCGGACGCCTTGGTACGGAGCCGGTACCGGGTCGCATGATATTTGCCGAGATCATTAAATAAGACCCAAGGAACCACAACATACGCTTCGAAATGATCAAGTTATATTTTTTGGAATTTTATGGCAATTAAACTGGAATTCCGCCAGTCGTGCATGTATTAGCGCCTGCCATGGTCCAGGCCGGACGCCTTGGTACGGATCCGGTACCGGATCGCATGATATTTTTCCTGGACATCAAATATGACCCAAGGATCCATAACCAACACTTCGAAATGATCAAGTTATATTTTTTAGCATTTTATGGCAATTAAACTGGAATTCCGTTAGTTGTGCCTCTATTATCGCCTGCCATCGTCCAGGCCAGACGCCTTGGTACAGAGCTGGTACCGGATCGCATGATATTTCTCTAGGACATCAAATACGACCCACGAAAACATAACCAACGCTCTGAAATGATCAAGTTAGATATTTTTTGCTTTTTATGGATATTAAACTGGAATTCCGACAGTCGTGCCTGTATTATCGCCTGCCATGGTACAGGCCGGACGCATTGGTACGGAGCCGGTACCGGGTCACATGATATTTTCTGGGATATGAAATAAGACCCAAGGAACCATAACCAACGCTTCGAAATGATCAAGTTACATTTTTTGGCATTTTATGGCAATTAAACTTGAATTCCGCGACTCGTGCTTGTATTAGCGCCTGCCATGGTCAAGGCCGGACGCCTTGGTATGGAGACGGTACCGAATCGCATGATATTTGTCGTGGACATCAAATACGATCCAAGGAACCATAACCAACGCTTC